>JAJHUT010000159.1:0-132712 GCA_020916435.1 Oxytropis ochrocephala
AGATTTATTGCCAGGCATTTGCAGATGCTTGATGCAGCTTCGTTTGGCCGTTTGTTGTGCAGTTGTTAAGGAAAGCAGTGGTAGTAGCACGAGGAGTTGCTTGTCAGCGGCAGGGGAAAGCCTACGGCGGCACAAACACGCCACGATGTTGTGGGCTGGAAAGAACCACGCCCCTATGAATAGACGGTCACACTGCACGGGGCGTGGTTCTGTCGGCCCACATCATCGTGGCGTTGTTTGTGCCGCCGTAGTGGCCGGCGGCGAACTTCCCACAGGCCGCTGACAGAGCAGCTCATTCGGCGGCCACCGTCGGCAGATCCACCTAACACTACCACGCAAGCCGCACAAGACAAGAAAATTCGCCCAACGAACTTGCAACAAAACTTGGCCAAACGAAACAACATCAAGTGCCACCGAATTTTCTTGGCAAATAACAATAATCATTACCATTATCGATATTAATATTATTATACTGGCTATTGTTGAGGCCACCATTGTGATGTCTATCGAGTAGTTATATAATTTATTATCGTGGGTTAAATTTAATATCATCATAAACAATTCAAGATCGGTTGCCCGAGCCCTAAAGCTTTTATTGACCCAAGTTATGTCGATTCCTCGTACAGAGGCCGTCGAAGCGCCGTCATGCTCACCAGAATTAGTTGTGAGATGTACATCTACAATTTAACTAGAGAGAGAGAGATAATCAAGTCAAGACATGGAACATATAGCCAATCCAATATCAAGCATCCAAATCTAGTCATCAGCGCAAAATCGAAAGTAACCTGATAAACGTCAGAGCATCCCAAAACATCAGCAAAGAGTAAGGCGACTGTCCAAGTGATGGTCAGTTGAATCAGTGTTTTAGCATCACCAAAGTAGGCACCATAGCGTTGGATTGTTGACCGAGTTCCCATCACTCGTTCCAAGCACATCCTCGTACTTTTCGCCCCAGCACCCAACCTCTAACAGACACTGAATAACGTTTTCTATCAAATGCCATCCCCTCAACATATCTGTCTATGTGTGTGTAGTGTAGTGGATATTGCCGATGGTTCTGATAGATTTTATCATTCACCGCCGACCACATTTGCAACGATTCAATCAATCTTACGACTAACGAGAGAGACAGAGAGACACGATGACAAGCGTGAATTTGTTTTTGTGAAACCACTCACCAGGAGAGTAAGTCAACTCAGAACCCAGAGATGTGTTCGTGTGTCGTATCCGTGGCCATCTAAGGAATAGTACTTACAGCACCAATTTAACTACCGCACCAATGTTTTCGCTTTCATATAATTAAATTGGCAATTCCAATTGAAACGGACCAGCGAAACAGTCAAACTCTGAAATTGCAGCAACTTTAAATGTGCTCCACTATTGAAGCACTTCCTAGCGCTTGCCTTGTAAGTGGTGTGTTCTCTGGTTGGCACCACCAAAGTTTCGAGGCCATTACTGCTTCGAGCGTCGACTTGCGCAATCTAATTGAAACGAATTGCATCCGATGAGTGGTTCATTCCATCCCACGAACGACAAACTGGAAAAGAGGAGATAGAATGATAGTTTCCAGGAGAACGATGTGCCTTTAGTGTAACTGCTAGTGGCATACTTTCGTGATTGCGCCGGCGCATTCGTCCAAATTGAGAAGAACCTCAAAGAGATCCGACGCCGACGCATTCCGAAAAGTATATTTGGTTATCCTAAAAGAGTCCCGAGCAAAATCCACAAAATTCATACCCCAATCACGTGATAATTAAGATTTAATTTCACATATTCCAATCCATGCAGATGAGCTGTGAGAGAGTGAACGAACCAGCGTAAAACCAACCAAGTTGAGATGAGGCCCAAACAAGACTGAGCTCTAATCCGTTTTATTACTTGATGGCTAGCATCAAAGAAGTTCACTATTCAACCTACCATATTCCATCTGTTCAAATATTGACCAACATATTGAATTAATTTTCTCTCCCCGAAATCTCTAAATCAAATTCAGCACACTAGCCAAAAATACCCAGAAAGGAAATATCAATCCATGTACTATATTTGATCACATTTTCCGAGCTCATGGACAGAAAATTTTGATGAAACCATCAGGATATTGATTGAACCCACATATCTCATTATGGCAGCCTGATGAAGTCACTGTCGTATATTATTACAATATTATATTCCATTCGGAAACTTCAGACGCTAGTCCTTATATTATCATCCAAATCATATCTATTACTCAATCTCTATTGTTAATCTGAGCTTGATATTATCAAAATGTGGTCTTCAACTGTTGGCTTGGTCAATGGCAAGCATCGTTATTTGACTGCCGAAACGTTCGGCTTTAAAATCAACTCTAATGGACAACAATTGAAACGAAGACAACAATGGACGATAGAGCCATCTCCCGGAGAATCTCGGCCCCGACGGATCGATCAGCAGCGCTGCCTCTGTTTCGTCCCAATGTCAACCAAATAGAACGCAAGATTTCACGTCGCAACCACAGCAACCGATGGATCCGAACGATCCGTGCATTTTGACGTTCAGCTCCGGTTCCTATTGGATCTAGTTTGACTTCTGTCAAGAGCTCATCTAATAGTAGCAATGCATCCGACCAAGACTCTTGTGGCGAAGAGCATGAGAACGTTGCCATTAAATCGCATTTAAATAAGTATCTGGCCGTCGACTCATTTGGAAATGTTACTTGCGACTCAGAGGAGAAAACCGAGAATGCCCGATTCACTATTACCATATGTTCCATGTCTCAGGACAGAGCAAAGATGAGCACATATTTTGGGCCTTTAAGAATGTGGAACGAGGCTATTACTTGGGCACCACAGATGACGGAATGATTTGTTGTAACGCCAAGATGCCCAAATCGCGAGCTGAGTTGTGGCATCTACATCTCATACCAGCCAGAGGGGCCTCGTTCTTCTCCATCAAGTCACTTGGTCGTAAGAGGTTTGCTCGCATCGTTAACGATGACGCCTCTAGTGACGATCACGAAGGCGCCCCAAGCCAGGTCCAGCTGGATTCTACGATCAGTTGGGGCCAGGAGACACTGTTCCAGTTCAATTACTATGAAGGTGGTCGTTATTCTCTATTAACCAGTGACAACAGGCATCTGACGAATGAAGGCAAGTGCATCAGTTGGAAGAAAGAGGCCGAGTCCAGTTTGCCGCCTCCTGAGTGTTTGTTCACACTGGAATATCATAGTGGATGTTGGCCTTTCGCGACGCCTTTCGGGCATTACCTGGCCGCTGCAGGAAGATCCTCGATACTGAGGTCGCGATCCATTGGAGTCTCGAGGATGAACTGTTTGTTTTCGAGGTGGCACCCATTCAAGTGTCGCTCAAGGCCACCTTCAACAATCGTTGGGTCAGTATCAAGCAGGGCGTAGATTTGTCGGCCAATCAGACTGACACCACCAGCCAATATGAAACCTTCCAGATGACATATCACAAGCAAACACAGAATTGGAGTATCATGACAAAGGATTGTAATTTTTGGACAATTTCGCACAACACCAACACTGTATCTGTGTGCCGACCAGGCGACTATGAGGAGCCTAACGCGAGGCCAATTTCGGCTCGTATGGAGCGATTCTGATGCCACTTTTTCTCTCAAATATGTAGATCTTGATAGACAAGAACGTTGGATAGCCGCCCGAAAGAGTGGCCAGTTGTTCTTGGGTGGGCCGAGCCAAGAGCCAGTGAGATTTATAATGCGATTCCAGAACCGGCGCATATTGAATTTGAGGCCAGTGGAGGCCAATGGTTTTGTTGGACTGAAGGGAGGAAATAGCAAACAAATTGAGGCCAACAAGACTGCGCCGGATTCCATCGCAATAGACTACTCAGAGCTACCAACGAGCATAACAATCGCCAATGGGACAATCGTTAAAAACGAGCATTGCAACGAGTCTATAGCTGCCCTCATGTCATCGACTAACGGAAATGATCGCTCTCTGGTGAACGGTAAGGATGGCGTAAACAACCAAGATGACATTCCTAAGAGGACAATAAATCTGTTCAATGTCAAGTTGAATAGCACCAAGATGGGCCAAAGTGTCCTCGACAGATTCAACAACAACAACAACCACAATAGATCAACCACAACAACAGCTGCCAAACAACAATCCAACAACCAGCACGAGGAAAATGTGATCACATCTGAAGCTCACCAGCAACAGGCCAGTCAGAAGGAGATTGACTGTGGTGTCGACGATAATAACAATAATAATGACAGCACATCATGTATTGTTGAACCCGAGGACAAATTCAATGGAAGTGTTGAGTCAGCGTCGGCGCCAAGCGTCGCCTCCATCATCAATTCGTTTTCTCATATCAAGATAAACAACACCAACCATCAAATTGTGTCAAATGTGTATACAAATGGACCGAGACAACAGGGCCAGCCAGCAACACGTTGCTCGGTTGTCTCCAAACTAGCCTCCTCGTTCGAGTGCCCGTCCCCGAACACTACTGGAAACCAACAGCAGATTGATGATTCAGCCAGCGTGGTGACATCATGTTCGAGCGCCAGTAACTCCTCGTTTGTCATGTCCTATGGATCTGTTATGGCCGCCTCAGGTGATAGAGGCCCGCAACTAGCCGACCAAGTGGCCCAATCTGAGGGTTGTTATATGAAAATGCAGTCCAACGACAGATATTTGATTGTCGGCGACGCCAATGAGTCAAGTGTACTATGCGATGCAACCAACAAGGCCTGCGCACAATCCTGGATCCTCGAATTGAGGAGCCACAATTCGATAGCGATCCGAACCAGTGATAACCACGCCTACATGCAATTGGGCACCAACGGAACGATATACCTGTCGAGGTGTGACCCGAACGAGGCAAGTCTTTGGGAGTTCTAGTAGAACAAATGGACGACGAATATTCTCATGATGTCCGCAAGCAAAATCGTCCCGCAAAGGAATTGAGTAGCATATCATTTTCATTACCTAAATTTGTATATTCCATTATGTTTCTTCGTCCACATTATTGTCTCTCGCCAGGACCATTGGAAATATGTTGGCGGCAAAGGGAGAACCAACAACCAAAACAACAGCTCAACATGATGGGAACATTCTCTTCAAATGGCTCAAGAATTTGATTTAAAATTTTGTTTTTGATAAATATAGAATCTATATTTTCAACCAAGACTCTTGCGGATACCTACAAGCTGCTTTACAAACTGGAGGCGGACTAAACAATAATCATGCCGATAGCGTTGATTCTGACCAATCTTTAGATCCAAGACACACAACAGATAGGATCAATATAAGATACAACGTAAAACACAAATTTACCATGTCGACAATTTCTCACCAAATTGAATGGAATTTAACTCAAATCGCTACTGACAATATAAACTCATCAAATCAAATCTCTGGGACGACGACAACAATAAAACAAACAGAATTCATCGCCCAGCTCTCCAAGTTGATTAACGTGATCAGTGAGCAACAACAACACCCAGTGAATTGAGTCTCTCGAGGTCGAGAGATATCAGAGAGTTTGTTCATGTGTTGGCCAGGTGAGCCCGGCTGATTAGCCAACCTTTGAGCTGTCGATCTACAGTCGGTTGGGTGTAGCTGGGGGCGAGACGAGCAACAGACAACACAATACAATGAAACTGATATAATCTGTCCACTGGATTAGGCATAATTTCCCCGATCATGGTCATGGTTCAATCATGAGCTCCCGGCCGCCACCTGAGCGAGTCCAGTTGTAGTTGGTGGACACTCAGCTCAAGGCTGGCATTGGCCACCGACTAGCAGCAGCACCAGCAGCACCCAAAGCTTGTCGTGCATTTGTCTCGGCGGGCCGCTGCGAATGTCCTGAATGAATAGTCCATTGTTTGCGAGCATCCAATGCGATTAGTTGAACGCTGCTAATTGAAGTGAATAGCGGGTGGGGCAGCTGCCATCTCGGACGTCTTCTGTTCCGTTCGTGACACGAAGCAGTGAGTGCGTAATACGAAGTAGCAGAGGCAGTGGGTCGTCCCTTATGCGCAAATTAAAAATGCACGAATAGCTGGCCAGCTGGATAGGCGACGAGTGTCGAGAGAGAGAGAGAGAGAGAGAGAGAGAGAGAGAGAGAGAGAGAGAGAGAGAGAGAAGATTGCAGGTATTTTATGATCATTTTCCGTTTAATTCCGAGCGCCCTGAACGTAAGACAAGTAGCAGGTAATTGGCCATCATGATTTCTCGTTGGTGTAAATAAGACGACGACCACAATAACAATGACGATAAGCGGCGCCAACTTGTTAGAGCTTGGATTAATCGAAAGAGCCGCTCAACTCGTGACGACACTCGCGACCGACGAGCTACAAGACATTCAGCAGGTTTCGATTGCGACGCCTTTCGCGGTGTAGGTTAACCAGCTTGACAGTTATGTTGACGAGCCTTAATTGGCCAAGCCGAGGCTCGAAGAATGCGCGAGGCAAATTTATTTTGGCCAACAGATTCATTGTTTTTACTTTGCCGAGTGCAACAGACACATGTCACGATGAGGCTCGTCTTTGCAAACCCATTCGACAACAACCACAACGACCACCTGACAAGTCGTTGGAGTTGCAGTTACTGTTGAGTCAATTTACGCAAACCAGAATAAACATCTAGCGGGCGCCATTGCGGCCGCCAACAAGTGGCCGAAGTTGGCCGAATATTCTAATTTGAGGCGCAGCTTCGCACAACAAGTGCGCTTGTTGTTTATTGCCTTTTCTGTTATTCTTGGACTTCTTCTCGTATTCTTACATAGTTTCTCTTATCAAAGTTGTTGGCTGTAAATTGTTTCATTTTCCGGCCAATAACAGCGACAATAACTAGAGCAGATTGTTTATGTTTGTTCTGGTGTGTTCGCGTTAGCTCTCACTAGAACGAGACGACATTCGATCTTGTCGTGTGGTCGGATGTCGAGCGAGTGTGTTTGTTTTTATTTAATGTTGCATAACTGCAGTAGACCCAACAAGTGAGTTGTAGTTGAGAATGCAGGCCTTTCGCCCTTGTGATCTCGCGGCCGAACATTACAATCATCATTAGCATTTGCAAATGAGACCGCATTAGGCCGGCCAGTGAGCCCAATGAGAAAGCCGCACATGGACGACCTGTGTCTACGGTCAAGTTCAGTGGTGGTCGGCGGCGGCGGCGGCCAATAGTCATGAGAACAGGTTAACAAGACGACGAGATATTATTTGCAGATTATCGCCATCGTCGTCATTATCACAGTATGCGCGAAATGAGGATACTAATTCCAGTCCAGTTAGTTATCAGAGCGAGTCGGACCGCTCATTAGTGCGACAGATCAATATCGGCCGGCTTTGGCTCGTTCCATCTGTCCGGTTCGGCTGTCTTTGAGGTGCACAGGTGGCATTCAAATCTACGGGCCGAGGAATGTAAATGAATTTGCAATTCGAACTGTCTTGGCCGTCGGCTGCAATGTTGGCCAGATGATTGGAATGATGATGGCCGCAAGAGACAATCATTTAGACACAACGAACAACAACAACAATAACAAATGACGCTTTTTATACTTCTCTGGTTGCTTGGCAATTTGTTGTTGTTGTCGTCGTCGTCGTGGACGTCGTTTGGTTTGGGCGCCAACTTGGTTCAATTACATCTCATCTGGCCGCTAGGATCTGATATTCATAGAGAGAAAGTGTGCCTTCTCTTTGTGCCAGAACAAACCAAACAACAAGTGGCAGTTTAATTGCCGTTGCTTGTAATGTCAGCCATTCAGTGCGTGCTCAGTTTACATAACACTTTTCTCTTCTCGTCCATCTACCTGTCAGATTGGCAAGCCAATAGGAGAGTCGCTTGGTTGGCGATGGACAACACTCTGGATGAGTGGACTCGGCTGTTTTGTTAGTCACAGAGAAAGTCCACCAGACAATCCGGCCAGTCTCGACGAGAAGAGAAGAGAAGAGAAGAGAAGACACGAAGAGGCTAGCAGAATAACCGCAACAGCCACAGATCATCATCAGGTGGCCGCCTGACTCGCTGCATTGGTGTAACAGCGCCGCCAACCGACGGCGTCCATAAAATGACGGCCGCCCAGAGCAACAAACAAAGGAAGTCTACTTGTTGGCGGCCGTTTTAATATCGTTGGATGCTCGGCTCGTCTCCAATAAAAGACTATTAATTCATTGGATCCAGCAACCACTGCCGACGCCGCCACAGCTAACAATATGGCGCCTCCATTGATTGCCGGCGACGTCGAGTTGCGGAGGCACTGTGATTCAAGTGCACACCATTGGCGACTATGACGATGGCGGTGCTGCTGCAGTGATGGGTATATCAAATTAGTGGAGGCACCGGCCGAAGGCGTGTTAATGGGGCCGCCTCCTAACAAAGTGCAATGCGTCTGGTGGTGGGGGCCGCTGGCGAGATGCTTAATGTCGTCCGTCGTATGACGTCAAGCTGCTCGACGATGTCAGCAGATGGCCATTCAATGATGTATATATAAAACACTGGCAGTCCATCAATGGGCAATTAGTTCCAATTAGTTCATTAGAGGCCAGTTGTTTGGCAAGTTCAATATATAAAGAAGATGACTAAGACGACGAATATCAGCACAATGAAGGGCCAAACGGACAGGAGAAGTCCATGCAGGGCGCCCCAAGGAACAAGCCACAGGTGGAGGAAGAGGCCGCAGCTTACGATGGTGGCCTTAGTGGTGCTGGTGGTTTGGCTCACTTGTTTCCAGCCAAAACAGCAACAGGTGGAGGCCACCTTCTTCGTCTTGGGCAACGCCTGCGTGGTCGGTCTGGACGCGTTGCTTCGGGTGGCGCCCGGCCCACTGGAGCAGCTGGACGTGGAGGAGGCCCTCGGGGTGGTGAGGGGCTTCTGTGGGCAGCTGGCGCGTTTCAGTATCCCCAGAGTGGTCGCATACGACGTGGTGCCCATCCTGAGGCGGATCGTCACGCTGACGGCCGAGGGCGGCCTCACAGTGGCCACCGGCCGGCTGGCCCGAGCTGGCCGACCTCATCCTCCAGGCGGCGGCCACCATCGAGGCCTCGGTGGAGGTGGCAGGAAATAGGCGTGTCCGCCTAACCAAAAAAGCAATCGACGTAGATGATATAAAGTGATTGATATAGAACAGAATACATCCAATGAATAATGGCGCCAATAATAACAGCGACGTGGAATTCCTTGCCGATCGGCCGGCGAAGGTGCGAAATGCGACATTCCAATTGTCCGAATGGCCGCCGACGACGCCCTTCAAGGCTGGCGCCCTCGTCTGTTGTAGTGTTGTGGCCGTCGATGGGCAGGTAAGATGGCGAGACATTGGCCGCAGATGTGACAAGCAACATTTGCATTCCGCAGTCTGAACTGTGGCCGTCGTCTTTGTCGTCGTCGTGGGGCAACAAGCCAACAGGTGAGATCTTCCTCTTTCGATCTTTATTGTCGTTTCTCGTTCTCGTTGTTGTTGATGTTATTATTATTTTGCAATCACGTGGCCTGCGGCGTTGCTCATTGAAGCGAATCTGGTCGCATTCGTCGTCGTCGTCATTGTCATTGTCGCAATTTTAACGCGAATTCACCTGAGCCGCGAGTGGTTCCATGCAATTTGTTGGCACCTGAGACTGTGAGCCGAAAGTGCGCGCCTGTCCGCCAGGTAAAGTTTATTCTGGGCTGGCGTGCGCCTGCGCGGCCAATCTCAAGACTACTCGTCGACGACGCTAATCTTGGCGGCTTTCGCTTGCTTTGTGGCTCGGCCCAGTGGAAGCCGCCTAAGCAAACCGCCTGAGAGACTCGTCGCCAACAACAGCATACAATCGATCTGGGGAAATGCATCCATCACAGAGGCGACTATCAACAAGCAACAAGTTTATTGAATTGAACAGCAGCAACGACGACGACGACGACGAGCCACTTAATGAAGTCGCTGGCCGGCGCCTGAATTGCATAATAATTTGCAGTAATATTCCAGATGAGCTTACAGTAGTTTAGTTCAGTTTGCTAGTGTGTGGATTAGGATCAGCGGCTGTCGAGAGGACACTTGTTGAGTGTGTGTAGATGTTGGCGTTGACGCAACGAGCAAATTCAAATTCAATTGAGATAAGAACCACCAGCAGAAGCTGCATCATCATAATCAAGTCCATCAATACACCAGTCAACAGGTCGCGCGCTTCCAATCCCTCATAGTCGTCGCCGTCGTCGTCGTCGTCACAAGTTCCGCACGCCCAAACAATGAAGCGAATCAAAGTGTGAGATTTGCACAGGTGAGCCAGTCCAGACGTGTGTGTTTGTCAGGTGGTTGGCGGGCGAACGCGAACCTGCCCGGCGTAGCCACTTGACTGAGGCGAGTTGGGCGTCGCGCGAGTTTGTCGAGATTAAGAGTCGACTGAGTGAGTTGACGATCGACGAGAAAAATGGATGGAATTCAATTAGTGGAGAGTCTGGTGGACGAGCCCATTTTGCATAGGCAAAGAGAAGTTTACAAAGAAGAGACGAAGAAAACGACGAAGAGAAAGAAGAAGGACGAAGATGAAGATGAAGTGGAAGATCACGAGGAAGAAGCCCCAAATGATCACATCGAAGAGATCTCATTCAAATAGTCCTATTAATTATCGCCTGTTATTATTTACACTCATCACATTAGTTTGGGCGACCTCGCAAAGAGTCGTCGAGCCAATCAATGTTGGCCTCTCCAAATTGGGCCGCCGCCGCCGCAGACTAGTCAGGAGAGGGTCGCGGCGGTGAACGAGTCGAGCGCCACCAGCGAACAGGTGTCGTCGGCCAGTCACCGGAAGGTGGGCGGCGCCCGCACGAGCCGCATCTATCGCATCAGAGCCACGCACGTCAACGGCAAACTCGGGCCGCCCATCAAAGTGGAGCTGGCAGACACTGGCCAGCCCGTCGAGGAGTTTGGCGCGCGCCAGGTGAAGGCGCCCCCAGTGAAGTCGTCGTCGTCGTCCTCGTCGTCGGTGGCTGCCTGCAATCAGTCCTCTCAGGTGGTGGCCACTGACGGCGAGTCCGTGGCCGAGTCGAACAGCATCGCCGCCACCAGCCAAACCCTGCGCTTGCTCGGTCCAGCCACTGGCCAACAGCGCACCTCTCAGGTGTTGGCCAGGCCGAGGGCGCCTCTACCACCGCCACCGCCGGCTGACTCGAGGCAACTCGGGGCGCCTCCGCGAGCTGGAGGAGACGAGCGCCGGCGAGGACGTCGACGGGCGGCCCGGCCAGGTGAGTTTGCTGGCCGACCAGCAGCGGCCACCGGCGGCGGCGGCAGCGGCGGCGGCGGAGGAGGAGGAGGACCCGAAGACTCGGTGCTGAGCCTAATTGACGACTTTGACTCAAAGATAATCACCAACCGAACAAAAGGTAAGTCCCACAGCGCGAGAAATGTATTAGTGGAGCTGATAATGCATTTCATTTGCAGTCGATGTCGGTGGCCGGCCCAAGTGAAGAATGAACACTTGGCGAGCCGAGGAGCTGCCAAACCAGCGAACGAGTTGGCCGCGCCGAGCAGGTGCAAATCATCCATCCGTCGGCTGCACTTGATTATGTTGTTGGCGTCGGGTTGCCTTTGCCAGGCCGAGCAGCACCAACAAAGAGAGCAACAAGTTCAAGGCACATTCGGTTGGCCAAAAGTCGTATATGTTTTAAAATGATTTCCATTATTTTAAGCAGCTGAAGACAGGCCGGGCCGGGCGAGCAAGAATAGTATCTTTGCTCTGCTCTCTTGCGCTGAATTGATTTGTCTTGTTTAGTTTAATCATTTGGTCTGACTCAGTTAATTCAATTAGCTCAGTCACAAAGGCGCCAGAATTCAACTTGGGCCGCTAATTGTTTTGGCTCTGCTGAATATGATTAGACTTTCATTTACAATTCGCATTATAATCATTGTGCGGCAGGTGAAGACAGAAACACAGCCAAATACACCCAGAGGACATGCGGCGGCGGCGGCGGCGGCGGTGGAGCTATTTAATTTGCACGTAGACTGCTCGTTTCCTCTTTCTCTCTTTGTGGCGCATCGATTCCATCAGAAATTCACCTGAAATTCACCTGCCGCCTCCGTCAGGCAAACGACACGCGCGCACTTCTCAGGTGCTTTACCGTAGCAGGCCTCCGTCTGTCGAGACACATAATAATCGGCAATTATTACCTGTCTAGGAGAACAATTGCCAATGGCTGCGGCGGCTCATCCCTCATGTGTGTTGTATGCCTGAAATAGACACTCTTCCGAGACGAGCTCGATTTGGCCGCAAGCGAAACAACAATCAGAGATGAGATCACAACCAATAAGTTGATTGCACAAGCGAGCGAAGTTGCAATTACACTGCCGGCTTCTTACCTGGCCTATGCTAATGCTTGGACCTCCCCTTTGGTTGAGTGGAATTCTGGTGGCGGCCATTCATTTAAATGGCGCATTCAAGCCAATGGCCATAAGTTTCTTTCCGGCTCGGCTGCATCAGCAAGCCATTTGTTGATGCAGCCGATATCATTCCTTCGTTGGTCCATTCATGAGAGAGCAGATAATTTGGTCTTCAGGTGGTTGTTGTTGTGGATCTGTAACGGCTTTGATTTGTGTGAGCTCCAGAAGAATCTCATCTCGTCTTATTCTAAAAGCCAACAACAGCAACAACAACAACAACAACAAAGCCGCCAGCGAAAGTTTCTCATTTGGGAAAAGACTTTCGATGAAGTCGAGCAGAGATTGGGCTCACCTGAACAGGTAATTCGGCTCCACTGGTGCTGTGGCCGCCGACGTTGATTGTAATCTTGTTTTGGGTCGGCGCCAGGTCGATCTGATTGAGTGGCCGGCTCTTGGCGAGAAAGATGATGATGCGGAGAATCATCTCTCGCCGCCACTGCACAACACATCGGCAACTCTTTTTGGCTGCAAACTCGACATGCACACATCAACAGGTGAGCCGAAGCTCGTCGTCGTTTGTTGTGCTTCCATCCGCCGATGGAGGCAGACAAACGACGAGAAGCCAAGCCGAGCTGAGAAACAAACAATTTGAAAGAAAGATGAGAACTTAGCTGTCAATTGGGATCTTGTCGAGCGGAGGTCTGTGAGTTGTCTCTAAAGCGGACACAGACATTAATTGAGTGTGTGACTTATGCCCAATTGATTCGACGGCCAACAAGAACGACGAGGATGACCACCAACAAACTCGACTGCTGCTTTCTCGTCGTCGTCGTCGTCGTCTTTGTTGTTGTTGTTGCTGTTGTTTTTGTTTGTCTAATAAACATACGCCAGATGGCTGTTGAATGGGCCACGCAAAGAGATAAATAATATTGACTCGGCCGGCTGGTCGGTCCATTGCTTGCTGGCCACTCCAACTGCTTTGTCTTGGCCGTCGCCTCATCTCCGGCCAGGTTAATTAAGATTGGCGTTGGAAATCTGGACCAGCCGAGAGGTAAGGCGGAAGTTGTTTGTTGTGCGAGAGGCGGCGGCTGCAGCGATGAAATATCATCATCGCCTTTCTCTTGCTGGCAAAACATTTCTCATCAACATCATCAGTCAACTTCATCGTCTTCGTCCGACCGGAATTTTCTATCATTTTCGTTATCTGAACGAGAACGAAGACGGCGACGGCGACGGCGACGACGACGACGACGACGACGTCGATTAGTTTTGGGCGCCGAAGAGACAAGTGACTTCTTCCTCCAGTCGAGCGAGTTTACTGCAATTTATTTCGGCTTTCGCTGCAAGCTCGTCATGAGAATGTTAAATAAGTCGAATGGAAATTATTACTATCGCAGCAGAGGCGGCGGCGGCGATAATAATAATGGCGGCGGCGGCCAAAACATACAAAGCGAGCTGGCCAGGTAAGAAGAAGAAGGTGGAGGTGGAAGTGGAAGAGCAGCCAACATCAACTCGGCCCCTTCTTCCTAACACTTTGACACTCAATTGCAGGGAAAGTTAGTTGGAAATGACAGCCATTTAGATGGCAACGAGCGCACTGGCTCGGCTTGTGGCTCAGCTCGTCGTTTGGCCGCCCAAGACAGGCACCTCCAACAGGTTGGCGTTGCTGTGGGATCTTGTCGTTGCCAGTCCACCAAGACGACAACGACAACAAGTGGAAAGGTCGTTCAGTTGGCAGGCGAATGTTTCAAGCCGAGCTGAGGCAGGCAACAACAACAACAACTGCAACTGCATCTACTCGGAAGGCAACGCGACGATGCAAATCAATCATCATCGTCGTCGTCGTCGTCGTCGTCGTCGTTTAGAGCTCGCGGCAGATGAACTTTAGACTCCTTTCGGTTGGCATCTCTCTGGGGTTTGTTTGGTTAGTCTGGGCAACAACAGCGACAACAAGTGTCTGCTGGCGGCTTGGAGAAGAAGATTGCGATTGTTGTTGCTGTTGTTGTTGTTGTTGTTGTTGTAAAGCAAACGAGCAACCACAACAGGCAAGTCGTAGCTCGCAATCAACAGGCGGCTTGTTAAATAGAATTCGCGCAATCAAGTCAATTGTAAATAGACGTCAACTTGGCTGCCTGTCTGCCTGTGTGTTCAACTGCAATCAGACTGACTTGGAGGCTGATTGCGGTTGATGTCGACGTTCAGCTTGGGCGCTGGATGTTGTTGGATAACAATACAAACCTTCACCTTTGATAGATGTTTGTTGTTGCTAGTCGACATTGCAAGCTACTACCATTCGGTGCCATACTATCAAAGGCATGCTGATTGATGAGCCTCACCAAACAGATTGGCGGATTGAAATCCATCATCAGAGCGGCCAAACACACAGACCCTTTTTGGGTCAACTAATTGCCGCAAACGAACGGCGTCACCATTCAACTGGCTGGCCTGGCAACATGCAATGCTCGTGAGTCACCTGAATGGCCACAACTACTCACCGAACGGTACATTCAGTCCGTCCGTCCGTCCAGTTCTCTGGTGTTTGTTGGATGAGAAACAAACCAACGCAAGTGGAACAATTAACTGGATTATGCATTCTCTGTCGTTCTCCTTGTCGTTGTGATTGTTTCAATTCCAGTAAACTCTATTCCGCTGGCCGAACCTTCTCATATGCATGCGCTACAGATGATGTTGGCTGAGCCTTGACAAATGGAACAAATTTAAAGAAAACACACACAGACAGACTGGAATTCCCTTTCTGTGTCGTTTCATTCGATGATGAATATGAGAAGTGAAAAGATGGATTGCCAGTCACTCCTTCGAGACTCTCATCCAGTAGTTCATGTAGTTCCATGAATTATCAATCAATTAGGCAAGCAACAAGTGTTATGAATGTAGGAATGGATGATGGCTCCAGCGAAGAGACAGATGAATGCGAAAAACGATGACAACTAACAGTAATTTACGTGCACTAAACGATTTGGGCGCCGACTCGAACAACGCCTGGCATTGGCTGCACTACCACAACAAAAATAACTCCAAAACGGGCAACCTCTATGGCTATTATCACAATCTAACCACCGACCTGGACTCCGGATCTGGCGGCCGAACATCGTCAACAACATCATCGACACGTCACTACAACCGCAAACAACCACCGGCCGGCCAATGGAAACACTTCGATCATCTAGCGCAACTGAGCTGCGACTCGGGCGAGATGATCGTCGGGCTGAACTTCAAGCGAACCCTTCAAGGGAATCGTCTATCCCGACCATAATCGGCTGTCCGCCTGTCGTTTCTTCGGCGACGGCCACCACAACTTCGAGCTCCGGCTGCCCCTGCGCGGCTGCGGAACCCGACAGGTGAGTACCACCACCTTAATTATCGCCAACATAATTCCCTTTCTCTCTCTCTCTCTAATGGGCCGATAATGACGCCGACTCTGTGGATGCTCATCCGGCGGCCATCGAAGAAGTCTTGCAGAGAAGGCGCCCGACCGATCGATGAAAGTGTTTTGTTGTTGTTGCAATTTGGGATCTTCTGTCTTCTCACCTCTTCCACTTGTCTCACTATCGGAAGGCATGCAAATGGAGCCACCAGAGCCAATTAAAGCGAAGGCTCACCTGTTGCCGTTACGCAGCAGCCGCCAATGCAGCAACCGTCGCGTCAATTACCACATGAGAGAGCCGTGTTTAGGTCGTCTTAACAGTCTCATGCTGGCTTTCACAGCAACCGCAACAAGTGATATAACCAATTAAATGGAGGTGGCAGCTTCACGTCGGCTCACTCACGAAGAGGAGGAAGAGATGGACCATCGAATACATCCATTTCATCCTCGCTCTCTCATTGGTCGCATAATTACCTCGCGGGCCGGGTCGTGATTCAGCCGAGTGGCCACTCAATGATTGATTTAATGATCTCTTAGTGGTCGTCTCCGTCATATTTCATTCATGAACACTTACTAAAACTAAGCTGAACTCTTTCTCTCTTACAGGTTGCGCCACGAATTTTTGTCAACGACGTCATTGTCCGCTTCCACAAGACCCTCGAACTGGAGGAGGACGAAACGAAGGTACTCATCTGCAGGTATCCGCCGCCACTGGCCGCCCAGTCTGTGGGAGGCGGCGGCGGCGGACACGAATTCGATCTAATATCCTCTTCACAGGTGGCATCGAACGGGTTCCAGAGCAGCAGCAGCGGCGGCGGCGGCGGCCAGAACAAGCACAACATTGACTACAATCATCCAGTCGGCAGGTAAAGTAGACTTGTTCACGAGTTGCCTCCACACTGAACACTGAAACTCTACACTGCCAGCGATGTTTCTAAATATATCCCACCACTGCCGCCGTCCATATCCGTCAATCCAATTCAATTAAACAGACTCGGACAGGCGCACGACTCCTCCATCTCCGGCCAACCCGAGCCGCTTGACAACCAATTCAATACCATCCGGACGCCTCCAACGAGTGCCACTGGAGGCTTGTTATCTTCATCTGCACCGACGAAGGGGTGCAACGAATGTCTACAGTCAGCAGCAAGCGGGCACAGTGGAGCTACTAAGTGAGAATGGCGACAGTAATAGGGGCGGCCCACTTCTGGCGCCTCCTGACGGCAGGACCAACGACCTGTCGGCGTTGGCGGGCGGCCACAGGTCGTTCAATGCCGGCACCGATCGGCAATGGTTGGAGCTCAACAAGCAGCGCAAGGCCAACATAATCGCTGGCTCGCCACAGACACCTGACGACGTGCAGGAGATCAATGGACAACAATCGAAGGCGGCCAGCTCGCCGGGCCTGCTCGACCGACTGACCAGTCTCGAGTTGCTCTTCCTCGTCTCCTCTCTCATGTTCCTCGTCCTGCTTGGCCTCGGCCTCCTGGGCGCCTTCTACTGTCTCCGGCGGCCGAGCCGGCCCGAGCGGGCCAGCGCCATCCTGAGCGGCCAGAAAGCGCCGCCGGCCCGGCTACCTGACGGCGGCGTCACCAGGCGGCCCAGTCGGCTTCCACAGGTCCCCGGCTGACCTAACAACACTTCGTCACCACCACCACCACCACCAACAGCAGCAGCAGTACGGGCGTCCCAGTAGCTTCTATCCGGAGGCCAGCCACCGCCAGCTGGCCCACCACTACCAGCAGCAGCACCAGACGGCGCCCTCGTCTCCAGAAGGCGACCTCAGCCAACAGGTGCTCTTGCCTGACGCATTTGTGGGCCTCGCCGGCGCCGCTAAACAACACCAACACTACTCAACTAGTCACCACCACCACCACCACCACCACCAGCAACAACAACAACAACAACAACAACGAGCACAATATGCGTCCAACCTCGAACACAATGCCGGCGGACTGGGGCCTGTTTTGGGCCGTCGCGACAGCGCCACTGCCTACGGCTACAGTTCCGTCCAGCGGCCTCAGCCCACGCTGGGCCGCCAGAGCCACCGCCAGCATCTTCGCCACCAGCACCTGTATCAGCCGGCTGTCGGCCAGTCTCAGCAGACGCCATCGGCCCGAGCCACTGCTGAAGCTGGCGCCCGACGCCGGCCAGCACAATTACGGCGTCCAGCTCGAGCGGCGGCCACCAAAGACCTCGGCCAGACTGGAACTCCACCCACAGCACGGCCAGCATCACCTGAACTCGCTCAACAGAGCAAAATCGCTGCAGCAGATACAGGAGGAGCTGCGCCCAGCGGCCACACCTCACCACCTTCAAGGCTGGCAGTCGCTCAGCCGGCCGGGCCAGCCACAGGCGCACGTGAACACCAATGAAGCTCGACCGGTGGACAGTCGAGGCCCAGGCAGATGGCGAACACGGCCAACCTGTCGGGCCCACGTCCGCTGGAGTTCAGGCGCGAGCATCGCACGACTGGACGGTCGGACTGGCCGCCAGGCCACACGACGACCAGCAGTCGTCTAGCGACAGCGAACTGGAGCTGAACAACAACAACAACAACACCGAAGACGGAAAGAGGCCACCCAGATTGTACCTGAAGAGTATCGAAGACAGTTTCATCACAAACGTGACGGAGATCCACCAACAGGAGTACACGAAACGGGACTCGATGCAGCCGCTGAGCTGGGCCCAGTGGCGTCTCAAACAACCTGTTGCCAGCAAGCGCGCGGACGGACACCAAAGTGAGAGCGACGCCGACGACCATCCGGCGACTGAGGAGAGAGGCGGCCGCCAGTCGTCTGGAGAGGACGATGATGGCGACCAGTGCCAGTCCGAACCAGGCGAGGCTGCGCTCTTTGACGGAGTTGGACGTGAACTTTGCCAAGTCTCTGCTGGTCCAGTCGGAGGCTCCACCAAGTCGATGGAAGCTGTCGACATAGATCGACAGCAGCAAACAAGTGCCACTGGCCAGCTCGATGAGGCCAACAGCAACTCGCCAGCAGCAGCAGATGCTCCCCTTCCTCCTGAGGGAGGCGAGCGAGACAAGTCTGAGGTGGCCCGAGGGGCCAGCACAACGCCCGACTTGGTGATCTCTCCCGAATATGAGGTGGGCGGCAAGCTCAGGCTGGTCAGCTCGCCATCCTCGCAAGGCTCTATTTCCTATGTTTAGAGAGAGACAGAGAGAGAGAGAGAGAGAGAGAGAGAGAGAGAGAGAGAGAGAGAGAGAGAGAGAGAGACCATCGAATAGCAGTCCGAATTGGGCGAGTTTCCTCAAGCGAAACAATAAATTCTTATGCAAATCTTTAATTGTTCAATTTATGATATTGTTTTTATTTATTCCATCTCGAATGAAGTTGTCTCACTGCTGGCGCTGCTCAGTGGCATAGGCCTCGCGTCTCCAGAGGCGGCCTGTAGAAGATAAAAGAAGCCAACTCCGGCGCCTAGCGAATAAGTGGATTGCAATGAGTAGTAGAGTTAGAGTCGAGATGAGCTTAATTCAGGTAGTTGTAAGGATTCTTGTCACGTACAGGTGTCTATGTTTGTGTGTACTTACCTAACATGATGGCGAATATCAGGCAGACGTTGTAGGTCATGGCGGCCAGCATGAGAGTTAGCGCGAGGCCGGTGCGGAGGAACTGCAGGACGGCCTGAGTGGGGCGCAGGAATGCCACTATGCACTTGGCCAACTTGGTGAAGCGAACGAGACGGAGGCCGATTGGGCGCCGGCGCCCTCATGGCCATTGGCGCCACATACCCTGTGGGTCTGCTGAACGATGGCCGGCGACCCGTCAGATGTTTGGGCTGACATGGAGGCTGGTGCCGACGCCCGGCTGACACAGACAGGTTAGGTAGCCGCGCGTGTAGTCGATGGCCTCCATCAGGACGGCGCCAAGAAGAGGCCCAAACAGGTGAGCCAGATCTTGAGGTTGGAGTCGAGCAGGAAGCCCTTGAAGGAAGAGATCGCCCAGGCCGAAGTGGAAGAACATCTTCATCATCGACATTCCGGCAATCAGTGGTGGTCATCGCCGGCCTCGTCCTGGTGATGGTCCACCACGCCGGGCATCGTCTGCATCATCTCGTGCCGGTCCATGTCTTGAGAGTCCGTCACTTCTATTAGTAATAATCCCAAATTGAGGTGCAGTCTTTCGGTTATTATTTTACTTTATCTTCGTTTACAACACACAACATTTGTTGCTCCTCTCGGCCAACCAGACTCGACTTTTTATCTACCTCAAGCAGATCCATCAGGTGACTTCACCGGCGTGAGGCCGCCAAAAAGGACCACCACGTCGATGACAATAAACATCGTTATCGGCATTCAGGTGTATCTGTTATCGACTGCAACATCAGCCCTCCGACTAGCCAACGAGCCCCGCCAGAGAACCATCAAAACAAGTGGCGAGTCGATGCAAACAGTCACTCTGAGGCTGTGTCGTGTCGCATACATAATCAGCCAATCAGACACTTGTCAGCCAGGAGGTATGGACCTCCAGCAAGCGCCACATCTTTGCAACCACAAGACAATCATCATTGTCATAAGTCACCTGTGACTAACTGGCGGACATGTAAACATCGACTGGACAACCTAAAACCATCAACTGTTCGATGTCGTGTATCTTGAAGTATCCACGAGGTCTCTGCACATTGTAACTACACAGGCGAGAGACGTGACAGGTCAGAAGAGTCAGCTAGAGGCCAGATGAATCACAAGATCGACGAATGTCACTCCGACTTGGGTTGGCTGCAGAAAATGACCTCCATTCGGGCCTATACATCATGAGATGAGTCTCACAAGACAAGACATCGAGTCGAGTGTAATTAACTGGCAAAGATGAGGCTCGTCTGCGTCATGATGATTGACGTAAAATTGAGCTGCTGCTTGGGGGCCTCGAGCTGAACTGGCGGCGGCGGATGGAGGCGAAAGGCAAACCCAGAGTCTGGAGATGAAAATGGGGTTGGAGTTGTTTTGGCTGTCTGTCAGTGGGACGAGAAGATTGATTGTTTACCTTAGATGATTGCAATGTTTGTTTGTGGCTCATCCAACAAATGAGCCCCGTCCATTGCGAGTGTGAACAATCAATTAAGGCTGCGGGCAGGCGGGGCCGACTGGCCAGCTAACAAGCAAAGAATGAGCCTCCATTCTGGCGGTGAGGCCGGCAACTGACACGGCGGCCAGTCGGACGGACAGGCAGTTTCTCTTTTGCGCGTGCATTTGCTCGAGTCGATTACACAAAACATGCGGCCAGTGGAGGCCGGCGCCTCGATGGAATATGGGAGAAGCTCACCTGACGAACGACGTCAAACTCGAGGCGAGTTGCTTGTTATTTACCGTTTCGCCTCTCTGCCGCTTGTTAGGGCCATCATTTATACCTCTTGTGGTGGTTGGCGGCGTCGGCGGTGGCGGCCGGCCCAAGCGAATGTGTTAATTTTTCTCCGCTTGGCTTGTCGTCAGTGGCGCGAGTTGCAACAAATAAATAAAGTAAACTCTTTGAACGTCGCCCTCGAATGGGCCGATTGGATACTGATCGAGGCGTCCAACAAGAAGAAGAACAAGAAGAAGACGACGACGACGACGACAACAAACTAAATGGATTTAGTTGGGCGACGGCCACTTGCGAGCTGCCACTTGGCGCCCACAAACTCGCCGCCAGGCCATCTTTCATGTGGATGGCCTGTCAATTTGTGTCGTGTCCGCCGGCCGAGAGATAAGTTTGACGCTTCCACGCCGACACAAACTGAAATTATGATTACAATCGAAATGATTTCCAAGTTTCGCAGTTCAGTTGTCGGTTGTCGGTTGTCGGTTGTCGGTTGTCGGTTGTCGGTTGTCGGTTGTCGGTTGTCGGTTGTTGTTGTTGTCGTCGTCGTCGTTGCTGCCACTGTTAATGTTAATGTTAATGTGCAATTCAATACAATGCAACAAAATCGGGCAGATAAATGCGATCCATCGGACGGCGACACGACTATTTGTGTGTGTGTAGTGTAGGCTGGCATGTTAATCGAACTAAAACGACGACATTGAAGGCCGCTCGAGTGGAGCCGGCGACAGTGTAAGCGGCGGTAGGGCGCCCTTTACTTTACCTGGCAATTTATTTGTCGTTTGCCCGACGCAGCTCAGGTGTGTTTGTTGAGTCTCGTCGTTGTCAGTCAGCCAGTCAGCCACTCAGCCAGTCCATTGGCCGGCGCAACCACCACCACAGAAACAGGTTGGCCGCATGAACAATGAGGCCGAATGTTAATTTGCCCACTGGCAGCCTCCTAATCCGGGTTACATTGGCCGCCGTCGGCTGCAAACAAGTCCGCCAAGACCGGCGCGACAAACAAGTAATCAATTACAGCCAGAGGCCAGAGAGTCGAATGTCTCCTACTCCTCATCGTCGACGTCCTAGCAAAACATAAGCTGACTCGCATCGGGCGCGGCCTTCAATTGGACGCAAATCACTTACATTTCGCGTGTTCGTCGTCGTGTTCGTCGTAGTTGGCGGCGTCTCTCTCTCTAACTCTCGTCTCGCCTCATCTACTCCAAGTCGGTGGTTGTAGTTGTTGCACTTGCCGTTGTTGTTGTTGTTGTTGTTGTTGTTGCAGTTGTTGTTGCAGTTGTAGTTGAAGTAGAGTAGAAGTAGAAGTAGAAGTTGCAATTGGCCGGAGATGGACTCCAGTCGAATGTAAAAAAGTAAACACATGAACTCTCTCTCGACTCGACTCGACTCGATCGTCTGGCCGGCCCGTTCAATCAACTTCACAGGACCTCCACCGGCAGAGCCCTCGACGGCGGGCGCCTTCTGGCCGGAACTCTGCCAGTACAAGTGGCCGCCACAAACAGCACTCGAGACTGGCCGAGCTATAAATCAGTCGCCTGAGCTTCCGCAAACTCCTCCGACCACTCGGGCGGCCCACTCAATTCGGCGGAACTCCGGGCGGCCTGCGTGACGGCCGCCGCCAGTCCGTCCCACCTACCGACGGGTAGGAGGTAAGCCAACCAGTGGCAGAGACAACAAACAAAGATTATCATCTGCATCTGGACAGCGGTGGCCCTACGGCGGGCAGGGAAGCAGCCATAGGCGCCCGTCAAAACCTAGTGGCGCCTGCAAAACAAGGCCAGGCCAATTAGACTCACACAGAGTCGGCTGGTGATATTTAACTAACTGCACTTGAGGGAATTCAATGGACTCCACATTGGACTGGTAGATCGATGTGATCCGTCCATACGTCCGTCCGTCCGTCCATTTGTTTGATCGAGCGAACGCATCCACTTCTTCGACAGACACCACCAACTGCCACACCTAATTAGAGCGCCACAAAGTGGAGGCCCCAAAGAAGGACGAACCAGCGGTGGAAGTCAAGGAATTCCCACAAAAACACTTTGACTTCTGACGTCGGCCTGATGGGATGCAGGCAGGCAAATTAAGCAAAGTAGCTGCAGGGCCGCTCGCTTTAGACTTAGGAATGGCTCGCCTGTCCAACCTAATTGGAGTGGCCGCCCCCTCTCTCTCTCTCTCTCTCTCTCTCTCTCTCTCTCTCTCTCTCTCAGACCACTCTAAAGTCCATTTTTCATTCGAGTGGTCCCAGTGGACTAGGACGAGCCTCAGCCAGACGACCGCAAAGTGGCCGGCCGGCCGACATCAGTCCGTTAGATCTACCGTCGACTCGACGCAGCTCGTTCAAGGCCTGGCAGGAGGGCGCCTGACGACCGCGAGAGTGCAGTTGACGCCACATCTCATGGATCTCATGGATCTCATGGATCTCATGGATCTCATGGATCTCATGGATCTCATGGATCTCATGGAACCCGTCTCGAGCCCAGTCGAGCCAAGACGTCCCGGATTGTTCATTAATTTAAACTCGCGCCAGTCATCTTGGCCGCATCAGGCGCAGCCTAATTTGCTTGCCTAGACGCCTCTCCTCTGCTCTCCTGTGCTCGTCTGGCCTGGCAAACAAAGCAAATCGACTCTGTTTGTCTTCTTTTTTTGTGTCAAGTGCACGGGAAGAAGACGGAGAGGGGAGCCACTGGAGAAGTCGAGTAGAGGCGCCCGACCAGCCTCGACAATACTGATAATAATTGCGGATGATACATGAAAATGGGCCGGCGAGTGTAGACTGGCGAATGATTATCATCTCCTCATGTTGTCTGGCCGAGCTGGCTGACTTCATCTTCTTTCCTCTGTGGCGAGAACAACAACAACAACAACAACAACAACTGCAACAACAAAGAAGAAATAATGAGAAGGCAGCAACAAATGCATTGGCCAAATTACATGTAAAGGCCGCCGCCGCAACCGCCGGGGCTCTCACCTGAGTTAGACTGCCTTTAATGTGGCTCGTGTGTCGATTGTCGTTTCGCGATTTGTTGTCGGTCTCATCGTCGTCGTCGTCATTGCAGTCGTTGCATTGGAGGCTGCTGTTTGCCGGTCGCCTGTCGCTCTCAATTGGCCGGCTCACCTGAACGTGGCCGACATCAAATGGCTTCTCTTCCTCATTCATTGGACGATGTTGTTGTTGATGTTCGTGGTGTTGGTGTTGTCGGCGGCGGCGGGCGCAAATTGGCGCCTTAAGCCGGAGAAGATGAGGATGTTCTCGTCGGGCGTCATTGGGCGAGGTGTTGCCATCGCCTTTCGCCGTCGTCGTCGCCACGGCCCAGACAGACGAAGGTTTTCCTTTAAGGTAAGTATTTTATTTTACTTTCGCCTTCCTCTTCTCCAGTCTTCTCTCTTGCGGTTGCAATGGAATTGAATTGAAAATTTTGCAAACGACGCCGCCATCCCCGTCGAGCATTAAATGTTTGGGCTTAGCAGGCAGCCAGTGGCGTCGATGGCGCCGTCGCCGCGAACGCCGAGCAAATGCGCAACTCAAGCCGGCCGAGGCTGTGCGCTCGCCAGAGAGCCATGTGAGCAATTTGGGGCCAAATTGAATGTTGTCGTCGTCGTTGTTGTTGCCGTTACGTCTCCATTTGCGAGTTGTAGTTGTGGTTTTGTGTGGTGTTGGCGGTGCTCATTCACTGCCAGTTGGCTGCTCAGTTGCGCAACTGCCAAGTTTCGTTGTCATCATATGGAAGCTCGACGGCGCCGCCGGTTGGTTCAGTTTGCTCTCGTCGTTTGTTGGCATTGGTTGGCATCGGTCGGCCCAACAACGACAACGACAACGCCGATGTTTGCAATGAAACGAAATGAGACCAGCCAAATGACGATTTGGATCAGTCAGTCAGTCAGTCCGATTGAATTGGTTTTGTGTGGAGAGTTTTAGTTTTTAGCATGCAAATGTCGGCCGCGAGAGTCGAAAATTAGGCTCAAAGTCAGATTTGGATCAATCACAACAAACAGACAGACAGACAGTCGGCTGGACAAACTGCAATTTGCAATTCTCGCAAGCACACAAACAAACAAACAAACTCGCCGCTGTCGCCGCCATAGCCTACAGGCAATTAATTAGACGCCAGTCAAAGCAGAGCAAGTCTAATTAGAGAGTTGCTAATCAATTAGCTGTGAGGAGGCCATCAATTAGACCGAGGAGGAGAGGGAGAGAGAGAGAGAGAGAGAGAGAGAGAGAGAGAGAGAGAGAGAAGAGCGAGAGGGACAGAAACTGCAGTGAGAACAGCAAAGTCGAGTATGTTAGTTCGCGGATAGCACCAGAAACAGATGAAACACAAGAACCCGACGGCTTCAAGCTAATCGTGAAAGCCACCTTCTTTGCGGACGAATGCAGCTCCAACCGGCCGGAAGAGGCCCTTTCCAGCAATACCATCGACCACCACAAAGACAATAAGCATCGAGACCAATCAAACCAAGACACAGATAGGGGACAGCCGGCGGGCCGAAGAGGCAAACGTTTTGGCGCGCCAGTGGCTGAAGATCTGCCGAAAGTCGAGCAAATTGAAGTGACGCCAAAGACGGGCTGCCGGCTCCACTGAGGCGTCGCGTGCCACTTCCGGCCGAGATGAGCGGCCCCACGAAGGGCGACAAGTTGGCGAGTGTCGTCTATAAGGGCGAGACTTCGATCGACGAATTGCCTGAGGACGACGAGAGGAGGAGGCGACTGGCGAGAAGGAGACGGAGACGGAGGCAGATGAAGGCAAACAAGTGGCTGCAGTGGCAGAGGAAGCGACAGATGATAAGAAAGATGAGGAAGAGAGTAAAGACAACAATGAAGATGAAGAAGACGATCACATGAGGACTCCTACAAACGAGCCGAGCCGCCCGACGGCCACTGGCAGAAGCTCAGTCTGCCCAACAGCAGCAGACAGGCGCTGATTGGCCTTTGGGTCCAATTAGGAGCAGTCGCCATCGCCGTCGACTCAGCAACAACAACAACAACAACAAGCAGCTCCTCCTCCTCCTCGAAGGCGCCGCTCCAGTGCCAGGCAACAACTGCAAGCCAGTGGTGGCGGCGGCGAGCACAAACTCCGCAAAGGCGCCAGCGGTGCAGTCTCATTAATTGCAACTACTCGAACGTGACACTTAATGATCAATCACAGTCGACGGCTTCATCGATGGCGTCCGTCACTCACCGCCGCCGCCGCCGCCGCCGCCGCAAAACCAATGTCAGGCCAGTCTGCAGCCAGTCTACGAGCCGAAACACTACCTGGCCAACTGCACGCCCATCCAATTCCATTCCACTGAGCCACAACAACACCAACAGGAAGATGAGTTGGCAGCCGCACCAATCAACAGGCGTCCACTGGCGGCTCGAATATCATCTCTCTTCCCGGCCCGAGCAAGCCGCCGGCAAAGGCCAGCAACAGCAGCAGCAGCAACAACAGCAACAGCAACAGCAACAGCAACAGAGAGATCCATCTCTCTCTCCGAGCTCGTCCGCTGGCCTCGTTAGGCACCAGTGCTCGTTGCCCTTCGCAACAAGTTGCAGTTCGGTGCCAGCGCCGGCGGCCGGCCAGACCAGTGGCGGCTGTTCGTCCATCACCGAAGTCTTGCAGCAGCCGGCAACAGATCGCCTCGGCTACGGTCTGCACCCTCACCACCGCCACCACCAGCCGCAGCATCGCCACATCATTCCAAAGCAATATCCAGGCCTATGCCAGTCGGCGGCGGCCGTGGACGACTTTGGGGCGCCACCACGACCGGCAACGAGCCGGACCTTCTCCAGTGCGGCCCCCGGCAGTCGGCGCCGATATTCCACAAGTGTCGCCCATCTGCACCACTCAGCAACGGCCGCGCTCTGCCCGCCCGCAGATTGTCCATATTGCCAAGTGGCGCTCCGTTGGCGCAACTCCAGCAACAGCCACCAACTGGAAGCCCTGCCATTGATCTAGGAAACACAACAACAAGTAGCCGTCCACACCAGCACCAGCACCGCCACAATCATTATTATCGCCGCCATCGGCACTCCAGTTGCAACCAATGCCTTCTGCAACATCAACAAGTGAACAACAACAGCAAACAGCCACTGAAGAGCAATAAGCAGCAGCAGCAGCAGATTGCAAGACAGCAGCAGCACGCGAGAAGAAGACACTCAGGCCTGCTCTTGTTGTCCTCGCCATCCTCTTCAGTCGCCTCAATCAATACAACAAGTGGCAAGCCACTCGAAATAATGATGAAACAATCAAGACCAACCACAACAACAAGACTGCTGCCTCCGAAAACCGACGGCACACCATTTGGTAAGTAATGCAACTCGCCAGATGGCGCCAGTGGCCCTTCAAAGGCTCCCCCCAACATGCACAGCAAGGCGCCCTCGTGTGCACCTCCTCTACACGTGCACGTACAGGTAAAGGTGCGGTGCACCACACGAGCGACCTGTAAATTTGTTGATGAGTAGGCGAGAGTTGACGGAGCAGAGACGGGGACTACATGAGGATGAGATGAGATGAGATGAGATGAGACGAGCTGAGTTGAGTTGAGTTGAGCTGAGTTGAGTTGAGATGTTTGTTGTTTTAGGCGGCCGCGTAGTTTACTGTCTTTCTGTTTCTGAATGTTTTGTTCATTTAAAAGAGCAAATTACACGAGCAATGGTCCTCTCTCACCTGCTTTGCTCTTCCTTGGGCCGACCAAAGAAAGGAAGAAGAAGTTTATTTAATTCAATTTTTGGCCTCTGTTTGGCAAGTAAACATTGAGAGACAACAACAACAAAGAAGAGGAAGAAGCGCTGAGGCTCCATTGTTGTTGTTGTTGTTCTCGTTGCTTTTGGTGACTCAAGAGATTCGAGTTATGCAAGTTTGGAGTAATATTGCCGGCGCTGGCGGGCGGGCGCGTGCACTTAGTTGGTGGGCAGACAAGCAGAAACAAAATTCTTTTTGTTGTAATGGGTTTTCTCGCGACGGCGCCGCGAACAAGTGGCCGCCTGGCCGCCCCAGCGCCTTCCATTGAATTTTTCAGCGCCACCTTTGATGGAAAATAATCTCTGGCTGGAATTTTTATGAGGCCAAGCAGAGGAATCCGCGCCTGTTGGAGTGGCGAGCCGACGGACGGACGGACGGATGGACAGGACGGACAGGATGGACAGGACGACGGCCACTTGCAGGCACGCGCGGATTAAATTAATTATTTGTATTTCTCTTTTTTAAACCGGAACAATACGCGATAAATGGAGCCGGGGGTGGTGTTGGCGGTGGCGGCGGCCGCAGGATGACAATCCTCCAGTGATGATGATAATATGATACAATCTGGTCGCCGTCTTGTCTGTCTAATTGACGCAGGCGTAATGCATATTCAGCGTTCAAGATGATGATGGACGGAAGTGAGTCGAGCATTTGAATGAATTGTCGGCGCCCCCGCGGCACCCACCGGCCGCCAAACAGACGCGCCTCTGCTGGAGATGAAATTGAGACTGGGGCCAGGTGAGTAGAGGCAGGTGGCTAGGCAAAGAAGGGCGACACATCCGCTCCGGGCGGCGACAGAAACAAATCTAATTTGGGGCCCCCTCCGAAGGACATGTATCAAGCGAAAGTGATTGTCGTCGGCGGCGGCGGCCAAGTTCAACAACAAATCCGATCTGCTCGGCCAGCGGCATCGCTGTGGCCGCCGCCGCCAGCGCCGCCACCGGACGGCCAGACTGAGCTGGAAGACGGATTTAATGGGCACCAAACACAACAATGGCGGCCGGAAGTGCGTTGAGTGGCGCCCGATCGACAGTCGATGGGCGGCCGGCCGCCACCGTTCGCTCGATTGCCCTTCGTCGGTCTGTCCGATTTATCAAAGTTATTGTTGTTCCAGCCTAGTGCGGCGGACAGGTGGCCGGCCGGGCGGCTCCCTCCAGCGCAGCTCAGTCCGGCCAGGTAAGCTCGCAGAATAGTGTTCGGCTGGCGCCAGCTCAGCCGGCCAGAGAAACTGCTGTGGGCCAGTTTTGAAGGCGAAAGATTTCAATTTGGCGCGCCGGCGCATTCGGGCCACGTAACTTGATCGCGCGCCCGCCGCCAGCGTATCATTTCGCGGCCGACCGCATCAAGTCACCGGGCCCAAGTCGTCTGGACAGCCAACAAGAGACATTGAGGCAGTTAGACGGAGGAGAAGCGAGATGATAGCACATGAGTCTGTTGGAATGGAAGAGAGTCGAGTGCTGTCCAATTACCGCGCCAGTGTCGAATGCTAATTAAAGTTTGCTAGGCCGCTCCATCGCCGGTGATTGCATCCAAATATCATTCAAGCATCAAAGAGAAGGGAGAAGAAGAAGAAGCAGAAGAAGCGAAAGATTGAAAGAGGCGGCTGGGCGTGGCGAACCCGCGCAAACAACCACCACAGACGGCGTGCAATATTGCGACGGCGACGGCGAAAGGCAGCATCCGAATGTTAATTACACAACAACCACTCGCAATAAGATGCAATCTAATCGGGCGGTGGCTTTCGTTTGTTTGTGTATGCGTTTGCTCGCTTGTTTGTTTGTTTGTTCAACTAACTCTTTAAATGGTTATGTTTATTGGTTGTATTGTAAGCAGTGAATGTCGTCGGCGTCGGCGTCATGGTGGGAGGAGGAGGATGAAGATCAGAGGTGTCATTACTGTTGGCGTCGTCATTAGCTTGGCCCGTAATTCAAGGCTGTTGCCATGGATGGGCGCCCAGAATTGAAGGCCTGCCGGCGGAGGAGGAGGACGAGACGACGGCTGAGGGGCGGCGGCCGCATTGGAGAGGTGCAACAGCGCCGAGTGGCGGCGGTGCTCGTCGGCGCTTGTTGAGCCAACGCCATCGACTACTTCTAGTCGTCGTGGTCGTGGTCGTGGTCGTGGTCGTGGTCGTGGTCGTCGCCGTAGTAGTAGCAGTCGGCGTCGTTGTTGGTGGCGCCCGTCAACCACTTGGCGGATTGGCAGATGAAGTCGGAATAACTGGAGAGAGGCTTAGCTCGTCGGACCAGAAGGAACAAGAAGACAACGAAGAGGAGGGAAGAACAAGAAGAAGATACCACAAACAGACAACCCGAGGCGAGCTCAAGACTGATCATCGAGTGGCCGAAGAGACTTTGAAGTGGTGAGTCAGGCGAGAAGAGAAGCTCGAGCGCCAATGCGAGAGGCTGAGGGCCATCGCGAGCCATAAATTGATTGGCTCAGCTCAGGTGGCTCAGGTGGCTCGGCTGGTGGGCCTCCTCAAAGTGAGAGGAGTGTGCCGGTGTCGCTGATTCGCGAGCAGCTCGACGCCAAGACGGCCGCTGTGTTCACCTGGCTGAGCACTAATTTAAAGTCGGGCGCCGATTCGCGCCACCGGCCAAGCTCGTCGGGACATGCAAATGACAGGACTTCATCTGAGTCTAGCCAACAGCAGCAGCAGTGGCGGCAAGCAACCGAACAACAACCAAAGTCAGAAAGAAATGAAGCAAAGCAAATGATTGATGGAAAGCTAGAAGCCAGTTGGAGTGTGAATGAAACAACTACAGCATCAACCACCACGGCCACAACGTAACCACCACCACAACGACCGCCCACTCGCGGGAGCTGGCCGCCAGCCCACTCTGCAATGACTGCTCGTGCCGACGGAGGAGTTCAGGTGAGGCCTGCGGCGACACGGACATGCAGGCCTGGTTGACACGCTTCGTTTGTCCGAGCTGTGCCCGAGGCTCGAGGCGACGCGCCAACTCGCTGGGCGCCCCAAACAGGGCGCAGCCGGTCGACTTGCGCACTGGCGGTCCCTTCCGAGGGCTGCAATGCACAGCCTGAAATGTGTGTGAAAGTGGGGCGCCGGTCAGTCGGGCCCGAGATGCCAGAGAAGAGGAAATGATGAACAACAACTAAAAACAGCAACAGCAACGGCAACAGCAACAACAACAAAACAACAACCACAAGAGACTCGAGGCGGCGCTTAATGAGCTTAGCCGAGCCGCCAGCAGTGGCCAGCAGCATTGAAGCCAGCAGCAAACAGGTAGTTCGTCCAATTATGAAGTCCACAGGGAATCGGCATCGGTCGGTTGGCCAATCAGCAGCCGGCAGCCGCTGGGCTGCTGCCAGTCGTGTTCCGGTGTCGCACTGGCCCGCCCGGCTGAAGATCGTCGGGCCCATCACCACCCGGCGCAGGTGTCGCCGGGCCGAGGTGCGCCAGCTCAAGGTGATCAGATCGACGACGCGCGCCGGACAGAGGCCACCGCAGACTGCCAGTCGTCTCATCCGGCTGCGACGGGTCTGCAGGTGGTGGGCGCGTGTCTCGCCTCGCCCACCAGGTCGATGAGCCTCCAGCCACCACGACGAGGGCTCGTCCCTGCTGACGGGCGCCGGCGAGCAGTTCTTCGGGCCGCCCGTCGCCTGTCCCCAGGTGAAGGTGGACGCGGACGACCAACAGAAACAACCATCCACCGATGAGCGGCCACTCAGACAACCGCCAAGACGACCACCACCACGACGAAGATCAGTTCGACGAGACCCTCGCCCGAACCAGATTCAAGGCCAACTCCATCAGCTCGTGCGTGCGCCTCGTCGGCTCCACCGGCCAGCACTACCTACTGAACAGTGGCGCCGCTGGGGGATCCGTTCGGGCATCTCCCCTCGGCCACGCCCACGGCGGGAAGTTCACCCGGCCGGGCCAACTATTGTGTGATGTGCGAGCTGACAAGTAGGAGTGCGTTTGCAGCAGCAGCAGCAACAGCAACAGCAACCACCAAAAGCCAATTGCAGCCAACAAACAAGTTGACTTCTTCTTCATCGCTCTCGAAGCTCCCCAAAGACAATGAAGACAAGACTCCAATTTCAACAGCAACAACAGCAACAACAACAACAACGACGACGACGACATCAACAAGCACAACCACAAGCTCGAACAAGAAAACTGTAAATAACAACAACAACAATAGAGATTACCTTAAGCCGGGCGATTGGCAAAACTACGGCGGCGCCAAACCGGAAACGGCGCCACTCCTGGATTTGCAGGTAAGAGAAGAGAGGCAGAGAAGCCGTTGATTAATATCTATCTGGTTGTAGTTTACTTGCGTGTTTTCTGTTGTTGCAGTTGTTTATTATCATTCTTGAACAACGCAGCTAGTTTCTACAATTTCCAGCGTGTGTCTATCTCGAACACATCTTACGAGTCAGGTGGAGAGAGAGGGAGAGACTCGAAGGCCGACTTTGCACCTTTCACGTCGTCGACTTGGGTGGCGCCTCAAAGTGCTTTGTTTGCCTCTCATTATTCAAGTTTTTTCGCTCGTTGGCGAGACAGAAACAATTTTCGCTTCTGAGGAAATTGTTTCTGTCTTCATCATCTTGCGAACGCGTGCACAGGTAAACTACAGCAGCGGCAAACAAAACAACAACAACAAATGACGACAAACGAACGAGCGAACGAGCAGACGGCAAACACAACAGGCGTCTACCTGACTGGGCTCAATTTGGCGCCTAATCCGCACTCTGACTGGGGGCGCCTTAGAGTCGGCGGGCGGCCTTACACTGGCCGCGGAGAGGCCCAACGGGCGTCCTCTTCGTCTCCTGTGGCCGAGGCGCTCGCCTTAATTTGATTTAAGTCGCGTTGGTCGACTTTTGTGAATTTTGCGGCCAAATTAAAGTCAACAGCCGAGCGGCGGCGGCCAGAAATCAAATTAAACGAGGCCTGGCAAGAGGCGAGCCAACAGACAGACGGACGGACGGACGGACGGACGGATAGACAGAAATTAAAATGCTTGCAAGTGGCGCCTTTTGAAAAGGCCGAAAGGCGCCGAACGGCACGTCTGGCGCCCATTTCGAGGGCACCTTCATGTTGGGCCGCCGCCTACTTGTTTGCCTTTGCCTTTGACACTTGCGGATGTGCCGGGCGACGACCAACTAGACAACCAAGATCGGCTTGTTGCTCAAACGAACAGAGTCCTTCTTCGACCTTTTCGCTCATTAATATTTCATCCCTCGGGGACGGTGGGCGCCTCCAAAGGCCAAAAATCACGTCGAGCGCCGGCTCCATTAAAAGGTAATCAAATTACTTTATTGCCGGCTGTCTGTTTCTTGTCCTGTCTCTTGTCATTTGCTTTGGTCCCGCTTGTCTTGTGCTCTCGGCCCTCACCTGTGCTGTCAAACTCGGCCATGGAATTCAAGTCTGGCGGCCGGCCCATGTCTGTTGCTTGAAAACTGGCGCCGTCGAGCAAGTCTGGCCGGCGCTCGTGACTGGCGCGCCGGCACGCGAACGCCGACAACCACCGGCCGCTGCCGGGGAGTAGGCGCGCCGAGCGACCACGACGATCATAATCTTGATCATGAGGCCGGCGCTAGCGATCAATTTGCTGCTGTTCCGACCGATGGCTTGGAGTTGGAGTTCCAGTTGAAGTTGTTGTCCCCTCCAAGACGACGACATTAACTCATACCTATGGAATCAATCGACTCCAAATGAGCATTCGAGGCGGCCCCTAATGTGTTTGCTTGATGCAAAATGCAAACAACAACAACAACAACAACTGCCTGTCTTGCAGTCTGGTGGCCAGCTGGCCCTGGCGTTTTACGTGTCCATCTGTCGGGCGGCCCGCCCACAAGCTGGCCGATGGCCTCAAGTGGTCGGCTGGGCCAGAGCCAACATGATCGACAACAACAACAGCAAATTGAAAGTAAAAGTAAAAGTAAAAGTAAAAGAGAACAACAACAACTAGTGCATTGAGCGCACGATGGCGCCTAATGGGGCAGTCCATTTGGCGGCTCACTTGGGCGCCATTTATTTGCCAGAATCACGCAAACTCAGCGCCCGATTAATTCCACTGCTGGCCAATACCTCCTCCTCCTCCTCCTCCTCCTCCCTGCCGCCGCCGCCCTTTCAAGTGGCCGTCCAATTGTATCCACTGCACTTCCGGACGGAGGTTAAGTTTCATCATCTCGGCGGCCATTTTTGCTTGGCCTCAGCGCTGCAGCCGCAGCCGCCGCCACTGAGTCGAGGCCAATTAAGGCCACTTTCCGGAAGGCCACTGGAGCCGTCGAGTGACGTAACTCGCTAAACAAACATGGCGCCTGAGAGATGGCCAATTGCGTGTCAATGTGTTTATTGTTTCCGGAGTTGAGCGACTCAACCAATCAAGTGGCCGGCGTCGTGTCCGGCGCAAACAAAGCCAGTCGAGTCCATTCTCTAGACATATAAACAGTAATTGGTGGGCGGCCCCAGTGGGTGGGCGCGACGTCGGTGCAGGCGCCACCTGTTTTCGGGCCGAGCGAGCTGAACTTCGCAGGCCCGCCGAGGGGACGGCGCCACTCGGCCAACAAACCAGCCACGCCCCCATTCGAGATAACACCACCCACTTGAGGAGCCGGCCGGGCTGCCTGTCGATGTGTTTGGCGCGAGTCAAAAACATGTCATAAGAGCCGAACGAAGGCGAGTTTTTGAATTTTCCTTCACGACTCTCGGCCATCGTCGTCGTGGTAAAGATGGCGGAGATGAGATCCATTTACTTATTACTCGCCGGGAGTGCAGTGTAACGTCGACGCGTCGAAAGGACTTGACGACCGTCGACGTCCTTCAAGTCGTGCACCTCATCTTCGGCCAATATTTCAGCTCCTCAGAAGCAGCAGCGACTTTCGCACTAACGACGACGACGACGACGGCCAAATAAGAGGCAGGAAACTCAAGCCAGTCCAATGAATACAAATTGTCGTTGTCCTCCCACTGCTCCTCGAAGGAGCTCCTTTCAGGCCCACCAAACTCGGCGCGAATGCTGATTTCTCTATGCAAATCCGGAATGTCGTTGTTTGTATTCCGCCTGCATGCAAATCTAATCAGAGTAAGAGCCCAACGGCGCCTCTGCTGCCGTGGCCGCCGTCGAGCTGATTTCACTTTTGCGCTCGCCCAAAGTGTATTGGACCCAAGACAAGACTAAACACCAGACCCCAGCAAAGAGGACGACGACAAAACAAATGAATAATAATAAAGACACAGGAGGAAGGCAGCTGAACCTCTTATTAGTCGCTTCGGCCATGCGTAGGCCTAGCGTCGGTCGCGACTTCTGCCCGCGCGCCTTGTCAGATGGGGCCGTCGCAGCCCGCGAGCCGGCCTCAGTCATTTGTTTACGGCACGAGAATGTCTCGTCACGCCTATTGTTTGTTCGGTTGGTGGCCTCTCAAATGGCGAACCTGTTGAGTTGAGGCCTCTTCTGACAGCTGTTCATTGTAACTCGGCCAGTTGGTCGGATCTTCTCTCGAGCCAGCCGAGAGTGGGCGCCGGAGATTTGATTGCAGCCTCTCGGTGCGGAGGCCGCCAGTGGAGACATGAATGCGCCGGAGGCCTAAGCCAACAATACCAGACGCTGCCGACGTGACGATTCGCATGATTTCGTCGGCTATTGATCGCCAATCCACAACCGATTGAAGCTCGAGGCAGGAACATAATTATAATGATAAAAATCATTATAATTATGAAATAATGAAAAGACATCCAATTGGATTCATGGGCGGCCGTCGGCGCTCAATTAATTACTCGAGGGCCAGACAGGTCGGCGGCCCCTGCATAATCCAACTCATTAAAGTGCCAGTCGCAGGAATTACACTTCTAAAACAGTCAATTCTCCATATAATGTTCGCTCGCCGCCGCGTCAATTGGCTTCGACAGCCACCCAGACGAGAGTTGATTGATTTTGCTCCGCTCGGCTCGGCTCGGCTCGGCTCAGCAGTTTCATTTAATTTAATTCGATCTTCTGGTGGCGAGCCGAAGAGGCGCGTACAGTGTATTTGCAGTCGCCAGCAGCTGAATGGGCTTTGAGCGACAACAATCGGCGCCATTGTTGTGCGGATGTCATTGTGTCACGCGCCTAAATGTAACAAACTTATCTGCTTCGTCGGCATCCTCCAGGCACCCTCGAGGGCAGCCACTTTCACTGGAAGATGGACGAGTTTAATCTTGACGGATACCGGCCGCCGTCGCCGCCGCCGCGAGAACTCCAAACCAATAGAGCGAACTTGTGCACCTTCTTCAAGTGTTGATGTGTTCATCGCGGTTGTCGTGGTGGTGGTCGTGGTCGTCGCCGCCGCCGCCGGCGCCGCCGTCGACCAGCACCTGGCAATTGAAATAGTTTGAGTGGTCCCTGGCCGCCGACATTCAACAGATCTGGACTGGCCAAGTGTCAGTCCTTTGTGGTGGTCAGGCGGCAGTCAGAGAGGAGAAACTGATTAGGCATCAAAGTTGCGCCAAAAAAGTGCCCGAAGTGTGTGTGGCGGCAACCACAGCAAAGACGGAGGTGTGGGTGGAGGCGGCCTAATTGATTGGATTTCCGATGGACTTGAAGCCGGCGTTGGGGCTGCTAATGTTCCGTTGTGGAGCAGCAGATGATTGATGTAGCTCTCGGGCGGCGGTCACTTCGAGGCCGGCCCCAAGTGGAGCTTCCTGCGGTCGGTGGCGCCTCAGCATTCGCATTGGGCGCTCGTTTCGCGGCCGATGCAAGTCACGTCCGCCGCCAGGAGCAGCCATTAAGTTCATTCAGCGGACGCCCAGTGAAGGCCGACATTGACATTAGCCAGGCGCTGCTCGACTGGCGCCCATCGACAGAGCTAATTCTACGCCTCGTCGTCGTCTGGCTGGCGGCTGGAATTGAATCACATCAGCGGCGAGACTCGTTACGTAAGAGGCGCGCCGAGGCCGGCCAGCAGCTGACAGACGTTAATCTGGTCGCGTCGTCGTCGTCGTCGTCGTCGTCGTCGTCGTCGTCGTGTAAATTATAAGCAATGCGATTAATGAACGAGCGAGAGCCCCAACTGGAGAGGGAAGGCTGGAAAGACTTGCGAGACGCCGACGGAGACACATAAAATTACATTGTAAACACTAAGAGCAACGGGAATTATGTCGAGGAAGAGTCGGTGTTGTTTGTTGTTAATTTGGAAGGCGAGTCTACTGGCCACGCCCACTACAGGCTGTCTGACTGGCCGGCCGGCCGGCCGGCTGGCTGGCTGGCTGGCTGGCTGGGCGTCGCTCTCGACTCGAATGGGACCGCCAGGCACTTGAGATGAGGCGAGCCGAACGGAGGAACAATAAGATGTGGAGAAATTTGTTGTAGTGGCGGCGCAAGAGTTCGATCGGACGAGCCGACTGTGAGGGCGCCGGCGCAAGAGGAGCAGCGCCTGTCGCCGACCCCGCATTGAGGCTGTTTAATTTGCAGGCCTCGACGGCCGACGAGAAGTCGCCTCCGATGAGCTCGAAGGGACGGAGGGAGGAAGGAAGGAAGTGGGCTCGGCCAGGCACAATTCCATAACGAGCCACCGGACGGAAGCGGATGAATTACCTCTCAGCTGTGGGCCGCTTTTGTTGTTTTAAGTCGGCGCGAGGCAATCAAGACAAGTGAAAGTTTGCTGTTTCTGTCAGAGTGGCCAAGTGAGAGTAGGATTCTTTGTTGCCATTGTCGTCGTGGACAATTGAAACAAAGTGAACACCGAAGGTAGAAGGCCACAGTTCGCGGCCCGAAGAATGGACGCCAAGAGGAGAAGAAAAGAGAGACAGACAGACTCGCGAGGTCGGTGGGTGGTCGGCGGCGGCGGCGAGGCGGCGGCCGGCGCGTGATTTGAATGGGAAGCGTCGGTGACTTTGAATAGCTCTTTCAATCATTCGCCGGCGAACCCAATTGGCCTGAACTTTTAATCGCCGACAAGAACGACAAGAACAGCAAAAGCGGCGAGAATAGCAAGAAATAGAAGAGGCCAACAACGAGCCAGACGACAGAGAGAAACAGATTTCACATGGGCCGCAAGCTGGCTTTTGGAATGAGAACGAGACTGAGACTGAGAATGACAGGCGCACCTGTTCGGGTGCTGCGCGCGCTTTGTAGGCGCTTGCCTTAGTTTTGCCGCAGTTATCTCTAAATAAAGATAAAAATGGCCCCAACTTGCGCCAGGTAAACACAAACATATAGACAAACAGACAGGCAGACTTACAGAGAGCGACGGTGAGGATTCTACTATTTGGCGAGAGTTTTGGTTGCGGGTTAATTGAAATGGAGCAGCAAATGGAGGGCGAGCAGCAGTGGCCGCCTGCACTGCCAGCGACCACCAGCCAACGAAAGTCAGTTTCCCAGCTGAAAGCAGAGAGGCCAATTAGGTGCGAAAACGGCGAGTTGGAGGTGGAGCAGAGTTTAGAGAAGGAACCTTCGTCCAGTAGTAGCATCAATTCATCCACTGCCACTGCCACCGCCACTGCCAGTGTCATCGAATCCAATACCGCCAGGATAACCGTCAATCAGGTGCGAGAGCGACATGGAGACGGCCTCGGCCGACGGCGAGCGAGTGGGTCGACTGTTGCAGGCGTCTAGCAGTGGCGGCGTCGTAAGAGATCAAATTGAAGCCGTCAAGAGCAACAAGCACCTGAAGATGGTGGCGGCCAGTTCAGGAGGCCAGAGTCAAGCCCCAGCAGACACCGAAACTCGTTCCAGATGCATTGGCTGCAACGGCGCCAGTCCAGCTCGCATCGGCCCCAAGCGCAAGCGAGCTGCGACTCCGCAAGGCCAATCGTCCTTCTACCAGCACCATCATCATCATCACCTGAATCACCGCCACCTGCACTACCATCGGCCCGTGGCCAGATCCGTGTCGAACTCGCGCGGCAGCCCGGAGGTGGCTCTCCGTCAGCCGAGCCGTCGACGGGCTGCAAGCCGAGCTCTTTGCCGGCCACCACCTTCGGGCAGCGCCAAGAGTCGCTGAGTTCGCGTCGACTGGCGCCAAGTGGCCACTCACTTCGTCTACAGATGGTGGCCACCTCCTGGTCAGTCTCACCCATCTGAGATAGATCCTGTCTTTTCCAGTCCACGACCACCCGTGAGTAACTCAAACTAATCAAATCCTTTCTGATCTTCTCCCAATCAATATAAACACAGCCTCGATTCGGGTGCTCTCAATGATGCAGCTGCCGGCGTTAGTCCGCCTTCGGGCGGCGCCACCACCACCACCACCACGATGGTGACGCGCGCCAGCCAACACCAACTGGACTCCATAGGCGCCCCGGCCGCCTGTTGTTTGGCTGCAGTGGCGGCGGCGGCGGCCGCGGTGGCCGCCGCCGGCTCGGGCAGCCCTCGGCCGGTTTGGTTTTGCGCGCCGACTCGCAACGAAGGGAGTCGTTCCTCTACAGGGCCAGCGAGAACGACTACGAAGTCTCGCCAAAGTCCATCTCCAGACACTCAAGCATAGGAAGCGAATGGTAAGTAGCCACAGGTGGCCTTCACTCCACTTAACTCTAGTCTCTATGCATGTTTTTGTGTGTCTCTAGTGGTTTATATTCAGAGTCTCTCTCTCTCTCTCTCTCTCTCTCTCTCTCTCTCTCTCTCTCTTGGGCGCCTCCCGGGCGGGCGGCCGATCTCTTCGCCCTCTGCTGGTGGCCAATCGAGAGGGGCCCTCGCGTGAGCCAAGCGACCCGTAGGTGGCGCCATCATGCCAATCCTCGGGGCGAAATGATGAGTTTCTGGCCTACATGAATGTGGTCACCGGGCGTTTACGCAACGAACCCCGAGATGAATGCTCGTCGCGTCAACACCACACGCCTTCTCGTTAGTTGGCCAGTCTGGGCCACTTCCGGCCGGCTGACGTGACAAATCGTTAAGACGTGAATGGGCTGGTGTTTAGCCGGGCCGACACTGGCCGGTGACCGGCTCACACGTCTTTTGAACCGGTTGCCAGCCAGCTTGTGGGACTAACCGCCACGGAATGGCCATCGTATAGTGGCTAGGCCTCGCCATTAGCTCCAGTCATGTCCACGACGCCAGCGGCACGACTCGGGTTAGAAAAGGGTAGCTACTGGTGACCGACAGTACCGTCTCATCATCGATCAGTAGCAATACTTCAATACTAGCAATGATGCTCGCAATCAAGTGGTATTCCTCTCATGGCTCGTCGATTTTGCAGGTCCCCAACCTCTGGATGTATAAATCACGATTAGTCCGCTCTGCTCGGACCCTCACATCCTGCCCACCGTAACCGGCACAGAAAGGTCGGCCGCTCAACCGACTGAAGTTGATCATATACTCAATGATCTCTATTTGAATCTAGTTTATTACATCCTACCACGAATTTAGTGGTACACCTGTTCTTGATTGGTTGTGGTTTCTATTTGACCGGCTGTCGGAGATAGAGAACCACAAGGCAGACTAACGGCCCGAGCACAAAGTGATCAGTAGAGTTAATGTTGGATACAATAACGAGAGTTGAAGTGCAAGTGTGATGGTGATGAAAACGAATGAGCGTCGTTGTGAGCGATTAGTTGGTGAAGATCTCAACTGGTGTATCGGGCTGGGGCTGGGGCTGGCCCAGATTTGCAATAAACCCCAGGGTTCATTCTGCACCCATTGCTACGCAAAGAGATGCCGAGAAGGCTTGGCAGGTTAAAACCATTGCGGTTACTCTCGAGAGGGCTGCCAGCACCGGCAAGGTTGGGTGTGTCGAGGGTGCTGCCATCGCTCAACAGGCTGCAGCCGAGGAGGCTCACGTTATTTGGTGCCTCAGTGCAGCCGAGATGGTCTCTGTGGGTCCAGGCGACATCGAGATAACGCCTTTCTAACTTGGATCTCTTGTCAGATACAGGACTCATGCTCGCTCCTCGTGATATCCAAGACATGAGGCGGATCTCTTGATTCAAAAACGCAAACCAATAGATCACTGGCCTGTCAATCCTATCTTATGATGAATTGATGGGCATTTTATCTTTCCATTGGATGTTGGTGGTGGCGGCTGTAGGAGCGAAGAGACACTATCGTTTGGACATGTCGTCTGCACGCGGCCCGTTTTGTTTTTTGTTCTGGCCGGTTATTTGGGTTGGTTTGGTCATTATTGCACTTATCATGGACGGCCGCTGGAGCCAAGTCCGGCTCACCATCGAAGCCAATTCCAGCGGAGACAATTTCGAGCCTCTGCCCTCTTGGCATCAGCCAACGGCCTCCTTATCGACCTGTTCCCATTATCGACCTGTTGTCTCGTGCAAGAGGCACCGACAACCTCGCATGATTGTGATCCGTCCAGGCCGTGTGACCGAATCCATTGGAGGCTAATTGCATGTCGTCCCAGCTCAAAAATATTTACAATTGCATGATGGCTATAGTAAAAGTGCTGCTGGCCATCGTTTGTTTCGCCCAAGGGAATTCCCCTCGAGGATACTCGCCTGTCTCTCGCCTGGTCGTCCCAAGACACGATGGTAGCAGCTACCACCGAAGTGCGGTGGTTTGCGCTTCTCCACGCCAGGCTGATGACAACGACGGCCGATAATGGCACCATCGGTGGCCCAAAATTCATCGTACAAATGGATGAGGCACTGATCGGCCTCCGCAACTACCACATCTCCTCTACCATTCATAAAGATGAATGGAGAGCCCATTGTCGACTGTCCGAGCTAGGCTACCACCACCAGACAGTCAACCATTGCCAGCGGTTCGTGTTGCCTGATGATGGCGTTCACACTCAGCGAATTCAGGCCCAGTGGCGACAAATTAGGCGAAAGTTTAGTAGGAGTGGCGTCCACCATCGTGACATGCAGATCTATCTGGCCGAGTACGTCTGACGAAGAAGCTGCCGAGTGGCGCACTCAGACCTCTTTATTCTTAATTAAGATCAACTGAAACAGTAAATCTCTGGCCAAAGGAGTAACTCATATTACCTCGTTGATGATCACTAATAACTGTTGGTTGTCATCATAGTGTCACAGAATTGGTGCCGCCAGTCATGAGCGCCTTCTCTCGACAGTCTCAAATGCCTTGTGTCGCTCTGGTTAGATAGGGTGCCGGGCAAGGGCCACCTGAGGCCGAGCAAGCTGGACTGGCAGCCCAGTGCAACCGGTATGTTGGGTCCTGTGGTCGAGGAGGCTGACCGAGGACTGGCGAGATGATATTTGAGGAGCGAATATTCGCGGTCAAGTCGATAGCCAACTGGACGAGTTGCGAAGATTGTTGCACAATGAGTCAGACTGCTAGGCATTGAGAGGACAGTTGGGCGACTGCAATGTAATGATCAACGAGATTGAAACTGGTTCGGCGAAACGAAGAGTCAAATTTATTCGTTGCAATACTGGCATCTAGAGAGAAGCCAACATTAGGTGGAACATATTCTCTCGAGAGCGATAATCGTTGCTATGTTATTTTATACAATAAGCATCTCAATCCAAAAGCTGTTGCTGATGAAGCTAATCTCTAAGTAAGCAATTCAGACATCAGACAAGAGGTGCAGGCCAGGATTGGAATCACCAACTATAGAGGGTTTCCGTTTTATGAACGACTTGGAGTTGATCATTGTGCCAGCTTTTCTGTGTTAATAGGTTTTGAATTTGCACGAATGCACGATAATGAGCCTAATATTGTTGAGATGAGGTCCCCAGAACAGCACTTAGTCAAGTCATCCTATTCGTGAATTTGATTCCACCGTTAATCATCCATTGAAATGTGATGTGTGTAGCAAGTCACTAGGCAGGACCTTACCAGTATTCAGCCTACAAGAGGAGAATCGCCGGGAGACAAATTGACTCATCATGAGAATATAAGGCATGGCTGATGGATCCCATCCATCACTCACTGACCCCAAATCTGCTTGGCAGAGCATATTTCACCATATACAAGCCAATGATTGCTTATTAATCAGGCCCTCAAGCGATCTCGCATTGGAGTGTTGATCTCCAAACTTTGCCTGAAAAGCTAAGTTCTTGATTAGTGTTTTGTATTGATGGAATGCCCGACATCTAGTTGTTATGTACTAATTGTTATTTCGGGATACAATCTCAACAATCAGGTTCATAGCCTAATGCACCAAAAATAACTAGCGGAGGTGATAATGATGGTGGGTGCACACTGTAATCTGATCTCTTAGTTCACCATTTAGAGGATTTTCGATGTAAGACGGGCTTGCTATGGACCACCTGATGCTGAAGATGCTTGAGATGCTTGAGATAGGTTCCAGGTTTGGCCATAAGAACATCTTTGAACATTATTTAAAAGGTGAATAGTCATTTTGTCCGTACTACTATCAACTACTTCCTTGACGTCGCGCTATGTTGGCTTCAATTTTGATACCAAAATCTTGTTTTCCTGGCTGTTCTACATGGACAACAATAATTTGCCCATCAATCATCTCTGGAGATTTTTACAGCTGCATTGTAACAATACACAAATGGCTGGACTCGGAAGAAACATCGATATTTAGAAAACAAGATGTCTGTCTCGCCTTTATGTCTAATGATAGCGCCAGAAATAAATTCAAGCGAAGCGACACTATCTTTTGGGATCTGAGTTTAAGTTTTTTTAACTAGCCAAAAGCAAGCAGAGACCAAACGAGCCGTTATTTGGTCGGAATAGTGAAATGCACAGATGCCAAAAGATAGCGGCGCCCCGCTCACAATATTCATAATTGAATCCAGATTAGTGTTTGTTTAAAATGGGCCTTTTACTACAGTAAAGTAAAACTTTGTATTATGTCATCTGGCGATCCACGAGATGCATTTGTATCACATTTGCCGGCTTTTGTAAGATAATTTATTGTTTGTCGGCCGATTCAATTTCTTTCAATTCCAGGTATAGGCAAAGTTATTTTGAAATAACCGCCGCTATCTTGTGAGAGTCTCATCTGCTTTGCCGATCGCGATGGCTCTAACAAGGCGTGTCTAGGCCCGAAGCCAAGCTCGGCCCCCGCCCGACAAGTACAGTTGTCGAGCAAAGTGCAGAGTAAGGCCGAGAACATTAATGTAATTGCGCAAACTCGAGTCGAGATAACAAAGGAGCCGAGTTTACTTTGAGTTGGCTTTCAGAGCTCCCGTTTGACTAACTTTGTAGTTTACTTCACTTAAGTGAATTCCGCTCTCGTGTAAACAAATTTCTGTGCTTTCATGTTAGTCGTCGATCATGTGAAAGTTGTGAGAGTTGTGAAAGTTGTGAAAGTCGTCGTCGTCGTCGTTGTCGTCGCCACTGCCAAAGCCGTGGCTGCCATTGTCACCTTTCCTCTCTATTGAGATATTTATTTATATGATAATATGATGTGTTTGTATGTTGCGAGAAGGAGAAATATGAAAGTGGAAGCGAGCGGACATCTCAGTGGAATTCAACAATGAACTAGCCGACGAGCAGGTGAGATTTGGACAGGCCAATCAAGTTGGATGGAGGAGCAGCTGAAACCAAGACTTGAAGATGAGAAAGTGCCGGCAAAAAAGAAGAAGAAGCAGAAGGGGCTCGGGAGGAGAAGCGAAAATCATCAAGAAACAAGACACAGAGAGTAAAAATGACCTCAAAAATCAAGACATTACACCAATCAACTGCAATTGCACCTCAAGTCCCGGCTCGAATGGGGCCGACCTAACCACCACCAACACCAGCACCACTCCGACTCCAATGAGCGAGTGCACGTCCGGCTTCAATTGGCCGTCGAGCTCCAACCTGAACCTCTGTCTGAACGTGAACGTGAACGTGGACGAGCCAGGCCAGGTGAAGCAGGTCGGCAGCTCGTCGTCATTCTGCTCCGATCCCAACTGCAGCTTCTGGCAGAGTAGTGGCCCGTCTGAGGGAGTCGGCGGGCAACAATTGTTATCTGCAGCTCACGACGAGCATCACACCCTTACCAAGCTCAACAGTCGACATCACCATCATCATCAGGACGCCGCGGCCCAAAGCGAGCCCGAGATTGGGCCGGCGCTCCCGCGCCCAAGGGCAAACGGAGCTCTCTGGCGCTATCGGCCTCGCCACCTGTTCCGCTGTGGTTGTCCACGTCGTCGTGGGCGGCCTCGCAGCCGCAAGCTCAGCTGGTGCCGCCACCACCGGCGCCGCCACAGACGCCCAGCCCGTCTGGTCATTCGCCCCTATTCCAGGCCGGCCGTGGCGAACCGCCTCGGATCGCCTTCGCTCGGCGCAACTCGAGCAGTCTCATCAACAACTACCGGCTGGCGCCCGCTCTCAGGCCCAGTCGCTGTTGGCGCTGTCGAGGCCGCTCGGCCAGGTGGAGCCGTCCAAGACGACAACACAAGCAGACGCCAGCAACAACAACAAGCAACAACAACAACAACAACAACCTGAGGCTGCCGGCCGGGCTCGTCGACTGTAAACAAGGCGGCGGCGGCGGCGGCGGCGACGACGACAGGGGCTACGACGACGACGACGAAGACGACGGCCTTGATGAGGACACCGACGTCAATGCGACAAGTTGCACCAGACATCGTCCACGAGAACAACAGCACCACCGACGTCCCCAGGCCTCAGCTTGACAAACAACACACGACTCGTCCCCAAATATGGGCCGATGATGACGACGACGAGGAGGAAGACGACGACGAGGATGGGCACAGGGCCGATGCTTGTGACAAGTCGAAATGTTTCAAAGTTCAAATAGAAGAGACGCAACTGACAAGTCAGCGCAGCAGACGCACCGCCACCAAGTACGACACGACACCCACCAACACGAGCGCTGGCGAGCGAGTGGCCATTTCGGTTACGGACACGGCCACCTCGACCGCCTCATCGGCCCTTCGAACAGCGACGCTGACCTCCACCTGACAGGCGAGAGCGAGCGGGCGCCCCTCGCCCTCGGGTTGTTCATCAACCGACGACCACGACACTGGCAACCAGCGGCCGCCCCCGAGCGTGATCAGGCGCGACGGGCGCCCAGTGGGAGGCTCACCGAAAGGCGAGCGGCCCGCCTCGGCCGAGCCGGCCGCGGCCAACAGTCCAGAGGCGTCTGGTCAGCGCGGCCACCTGATGGGGCGGCCGGCGCGACAGTCCACTCGGCGCCGCTGGTGTTCAACCCGACCGTTGGCGGCGACGCCGCCCAATCCTGTTCGACGGCAAACCAGCCAGACACCACTCGATGAACGAGCGCCCACAGCGGCTCTTCCCGACGCCCACCTTCTTCACCATAAACCACCAAAACAAGCAGCAAGTCCGTTCGCCGTCCAACCCAGCTGGCGGCGCCCAGAGCGCCTCGTCCACGGAAGCCAACGCAAGCTCGGCGCGCATTCGCCCTCGAGATTCAACTTTGGCTGGTAAGTTCACACCGACGACGAGCGTCGCTTTGGTGGTTTTCTGCTGCGAGGCCTCATGTAATTTAATGGGCGGCGCGAGATTAGAGGCGAGTCGCGAGAGAAGCCGCAAGCAGCAGAGGAGGAACCTCAAGTGGCGACGGGCATTATGTTTCGGCCTCCTCCCTTTCAAGTGACTTTGAGTTAGCGAGATTTTTAGGCGAGATTTTTGGAAAACAAGTGGCCGAGATTAACAGGCTGTGTGTGTTCGTTGCTTGGCTCATTGTTTGTGGTCGCCCATACGACCAATCAAGTGGCTCGCAAGGCTCGCCGTAACGGAAACCCTTCCCGGCCGCAGCCGCCGCCTCTTTGTTTGTCTCTGGCGGCGCCAACTTCCGCCTTGGCCGGCCCACAACAACAATCTGGGCTCAGCTTCGACCTCGTCAGCGCCTGGAAGCCATCAATCAATCTATGGCGGCGGCGGCGGCGGCGGCGGCGCTGACGACGGCGACGGCTCGCAAGTCTCGCCGTCTCAGCTCCTCTCCGACACGACTTCGAAGGGTTGGCCGTTGATTATCGGCCTCTGCCTCATTGATTTGCTCGCCAGACAAAGCCGCCCACCAGTCAGGCGGAGGCTCGAATCATTATCGACGTCAGCAGCAAAGGGCTGCCATGTTGACTCCGCCGGGCCTCACAAGAAGCCTCGAGTTTTCAGACAAACAGAGATGAAATTTGATTAATTTGAGCCGCCGACGCGCAAGTCGTATGATGTTGGTCGTCGTCGAAGGGTCGTCCCAGCAGACCCTCTCGGCGTCTATTCAAATGTGTGTGAGGGCGAGAGAGGCTCTGAGGCTCGAATGGAGCTCCAACCATGCGAGGGCTGCCACGTCGGCGAATTGCTTGGCGTCGTCGCCGCCGCCGCCGCCCGCTCGTCACATGTCGCAGGCAAACAACTGGAATCAAATATTTGAAATAATAAGAAATGAAATCAAGAAGTGGCGAGCCTGTGGGGAGACGACAAAGACGAGCGCCTTCAGACGTGGCTGAAGTGTTCCCGATAGTTGCCAGTTTAGTTTCAATTTGCTTCTCGAAAGGAGAGGAAGCCAATCGAAGAAGAGATGCGAGAGCCGTCGGGCGACATTTTTAGCTCTCATCTCGACGCCGTAGTTGGCACGAAATCAAATTAGCTCGCTCGCCGGGATTTGCGTGTGTAGTCTCGGCTCGTCGGTAGCACTGTTTGCTCGGCCAAGTTGGCCGCCCGCCAAGTCTCATTGTCTGGCCGCACAGTCGCTAGGCGCGTCCGCGACTCTGCGGCGGCGCCCGAAGCAGCAGAGTGACGTCCAATGACGCCCAAGGCCGCGAATTAAACCTGCAGACTCGGCGAGCCTCTGGCCAGTCTAGCCGCAGGTTGACTGGCCGGGAGAACTGCGTCGAAGTCCTCTCGAGAGGTTGGCGAGTGCTGGTCGAGGATGAGCGGCGCCATTTCAAGTCGCGGCACGTCGCCGGTTGGCTGTCGTGTCTCCTGTCGCCTAGAGACTTTGTGGGCGGCTGCCACTTGAAAGTCATGATGTATTTGCCTGTCGGTGGAGGCGGCGCCGTCGGTGGCGTCTTCGGGTTCCAAGCTCGAACGAAATTAAATCCGCCAGATAGCAGATATCCTGCAGAGGCTGGCCATGCATGTGCAAATCTCTTCTGCCGCTTCGATCGTTTTTGCTTGAAACCTGTCCGGACGCCAACACGAAAAGTTATTTATCGGCCAGCATCTGCCAGCTCGTCAGTTGTTAGACGGCCTACACACAGACAGACAGACAGACAGACAGACGGACGGACGGACGGACAGCCAAATAATACACTGCCAACGGTTCGCAACAGACAAAACAGATTAGATTAGATGTAGGGCGCGCCGGCCGACAGTCGAGGGTTTATTTGTAGTGGGCGTGGCGGACCAGGTAAACGCACGCATTCGGCCGATGACGAAACGTAGTCGTCGTCGTTGTTGTCGTCGTCAATGGCGGAAGTTTCGCGTGTCACGTAGGATGGGCCGGGGTGGCGATGGCGGCGGCGTCGAGGCGAAATTAAACGCGAGGCCGGCGAGGCGCTGCATCAACGTCCACCGGCCGATTGATTGGCTCGACTTGATCCGGGCAGGACCATCTCGGAGGTTAACGGGCGTCGTTTGTTGGCCGCCCATCGATTCTGCCAGCCAGCCAGTTGGACTGATTGATTAACAGAGCCATTGTTGGCACTGTCGGGGCCTACAATTGATTGGCGACGAGATGAGCGACGAAACAAGACATGGCAAGCGGCCCGAGCGGGACTTGAGGAGCCGCCCGTCAGGTGGCGCCCACGCCGAGTGCCATCTCAGACACTGTGGCCAATCAGACGAGACTCCATCTATCGTTTGGGGCCCCAAACAAACACACACACAGCCCGTCTTGTCGGCCGCAAATTTACTTCCTCGCTAATTGGAGCTTTGACGAGCCGGCAGAGTCTTCGACTTGATTAAACTCGAGGCTAGCGCGAGCTTCTGCACCACTGGCCTCGTCGTCGTCGTCGCCGTCGTCGTCTAGCCCAGTTAATTTTAAAGGCCGCTCTGGACAGTCTGGACGCCTCCAGGCGGTTGCTTCATGAATATAACGCCTTCGCCAACTACACAGCAGCCGAAGAATGTTGTCGTGAAACTGGCCGCCCATTTGGCAAATTGCCGAGATTCTCTTCCCGAGCCGGCGACTAATACACACAAATACAGGAACACGTCGCCTTGTGGCTCGTGCACCTCGTTTCCGGTCACAGTGCCCGGAGGCGAGTGGGGCGGCGCAGGCGCAGGCGGTAGGGCGCCAACAATGGCGGCGAGTGTCGGCCCACAATATCGTCTTCATTCGAGGTGGCCGCTCAGTTGGGCTCACTTGTGAGTGTCTGGTTGGAGATGAAACAAGGGAGATGGATGCAAGAGACGCCAGAGGGTAGATTGTCCAGATTCGAGAGGACGAATAAACAATGCGAGCAGCCGCGGACGACCAACAGAGGGCCGGTCATTAGCAGTGCAGAGTTGAGCAGCGCCCCCAAGATGATCGAGAGTTATGGCTGGCAAGAGGCCGAGAAGGGAGAAGAAGATGAAGATGATGTCGACAAGGAGAAACTCAGGCAAAGAAAGACAACCACGAGGAAGATGTGCCGAGAAGAGGCCACCTGAGAGGACGGTTGTGCGCCCAAATTGCTTGTTAGCTGAGAGTTTCAGCTCTCGCCAGCCGCCAGACAAGAAGACAGCAATCAGAGCAGACACTCGACGACGACCAGTCGCCTAGGCCAACCGGCGGCGCCCCAACCAACAAGAACTATCTGAATGTCGGAGGCGGCGCCCTCGGACAGGTGGCTCGAGCTCGGGCGCCAGCAGCCCCGTCAGCAGTCCCGGCCGAGGCTGTGGCCTTGTGATTGCTTCGCCCATGCGACGACAACAACAACAATTAATTCACTCGGGCCGATTGCCGCCGAGCTCGCCAGTGAACGAGGGCCACCTGCACGTGCAGCCGCAGCGCCACTCGGCAACAGGAGCCCGGAGGTGGTGGCCCCAACGACTCGTCCAAATCATCGAGCTCCTGTCGACTCGACGTGACGGCGGCGGCGGCGGCGGCTGCTGCTTCTGATAATCAATCAACGCTGTTGAGGGCGCCGATCGATCAACGGGCGACCCGTATGTGTTAACGCGAGCTGACGGCGACCTCCTCCTAATGACCAGCGAAGACGAAGAGGAGGAACAGCAGCAGCAGCAGCTGAGAATCGACTACGAGCCGCCACCAGGTGAGCAGCGACCCATTGGAAGGCGGACGGCCAGCGCCAGAGCTCCTCAACGCGAGTGTCGAGTGTCTGCGGCCGATGTTGCGCGAGTCCGCCCACGGGAACCTCCTACGACCAGCTGGCCGCTGGACAGCTCCAGTTGCAGGCGCAGCTACAGCACCCGGAGGCACCAGAGGGCCCGGAAGCGCCTGCTGGCCGACTCCACCGCCACCCTGTACGCCGGCACCAGTGGCTCGCGGCCGTCCAGCTCGACTCGGAACGAGCCCCAACTGGTCAGCAACACAAACAACACCACCATCGATTCTCGTTCTGGGACTCGCTCGCCGGCACGAGTCAAACGTACGAACAGGAGGCGAACAGGCAAGCGTCAAATTGTGATTATTTAATTAGTAGCAACAGCGACCTGCTGCAGGCGGCGTCGGGTCTCAGCGGCGGCGCCTCAATCAGCTCAAACAAGAACAAGTCGACTCTCCTGTTGGCCGTCCCATCGTCGTCGTCGTCGTCGTCCAACAACAACAACAACAACAACAACTCGAGCCAGCCACTGCAACACCAGACTTGGCTGGCGTCTCGCAAGAGGTGAGTCTATGTGGTCGTATCAGTTGTGCTGATATGAATGGTCTTCTTTGAGCGTTAGGAGGCCGACAACAAAAGAACACCAAAAGAGCTTAGCTCAGCTGTTCTATTTGTTGTCGGCTTTAATTAAGCCAAGCGAGTCTCGTATAGACGTGCAATGAGAGCCACAAAGAGGTCCACCTCGAGTTTCACTGCAACCGTAGAGGACAATGAAAAGTCTCTCCTTCTCTTTGGCCCACAGCGGCCAGCGCCTAATGTATTGGCCGGCGCGCCCCAATCGTCGGCTACCTCGGCATTGAATGATCCGGGCCAAGTGAGAAAGGGGGCCGCCCACTCTGTTTGTTTGGCGCCTGAAATGAGATCCTCTGTCAGCAGCTGGCTTATTTACTGTTATTTGGCCCACGAGAGCCGTCGCCGGCTGGCTTGTTGTCGCTCGAGTTGCTCCAAAATCGATTTAGCGCTCGCCGGCCGCCACATTCGCTCGGCCGCCAGCTTCTTGCGCCCATCTCGTCCGGCCTCGTCGTCGCCACCTCCGCTCGGATCAAGCAAATCTGTTACTGTGTTTCGGACCTCCAAACAATCGCTTAGGTTGGCCTCCTTAAAAGGGGCGCCAGCCGACGAGACCCAAGTAGATGTTGGAGTAGTTGCGAGGAGAAACAACACACACACAGACGCGGCCGCCTCAAACTAATGAAATTGGCCTCTGGCGCGTGTCCTCTGTGTTTGTGTGTTTGTAGGATGTAGTATGTCGCCTCCACAATGGCCCCGAGCCCCGACTTTGCCCGAGACAACCAGCAGAATCAATGTCAATCAAGCGCACCGGAAGTGGCGGCGGAAGGGCCGAAGTGGTGCAGTTGGCGGGGACGGAACATTGAAATTAATTGGCCTCAGTCTTGGCCTTGCTGAGACTCTTGGCGGGCTGGCCATTTTGGCTTTAAGTAAACTCTTGGCAACTGGCAGACTGGCTAGCCAGAGAGAGAGAGAGAGAGAGAGAGAGAGAGAGAGAGAGAGAGAGAGAGAGAGAGATAGAGAGAGAGAGCCCTGACGAGGATGGAAGAGTGAGGCAAAAGAGTTGAGGCGAGCTGAGGTGCCCAAGCGAGGGCGGCGGAAGAAAAATTGTCCTCATTTGAGCATAAATTATCTCATTCCCTTCTTTGGGCAGCACCCATTTTCGGCTTATCTCAAGCGGAAGCGGACTTTACTTTGTCCATACCTAAGTTTGTTGCGCAAACATCAATTTGTCAGTCAGTCAGCGGCGGCGGCGGTGCCCTCTCATTTCGCCCGCCAGCCATTTGGCGCCAAACAAACACACTCGCAAACGTGAACACAAACAAACACAAAGACGTGTACCACGTCGACCAGTGGAAGAACTACAACGAGAATAGTCAATTTAAAGTAGCCCAGAGAATTTGCACTTGAGAGCCCTAAATAAGAGGTTCCAAGTGGGGCCGAGCGGAAATAAGCTCATTAAGCTGCGTGTCAGGCATTCAAAGGGCCCATCGAAGCAACTTTTTCCGCTCTTTTTGGCGTCCGTCAGGACAACATCGGCATGCCAATGGCAGTTCCATGTCTGTCCATGTTTGTGTCCTTCCGTCGACTTTGAAGTCAGAGGGCAGCCTCGAAGATGTTCAAGTTGGCCGAGAGAGGAGATGGAGGAGGAGGAGGAGGAGGAGGAGGAGGGGGCAACTTGAATTGGCCATCGAACGTCCAATTAAGTCCAAACAACCAGCAGCGGGCCCACCCCAAAACACTCTAATCGACTTGTTTACGTCGCTCTCGCCACAACAGAAACTAACCAAACTCTTCTCTTCCGCTTAAACAACAACAATAACAACAACGACGACCATTCAACTACCATCGAACCAAATCGATCCGAAACCGACGCCGGCGATCGGATTAAACGCTCGGCCCGTCCACTGTGTTACGTAACGACAACCACAATTAAAACGTAGCCATGGCGACGAGCTAATTGTGACTCCATTTGCTCAGATACTCGCCAGCTTGCGCAACGTTCGCCACAACTACATTCATCTCACCAATTTGCCGGCTCCCATAAACAGGTAAGTTCACTTTACTGGCTCACTTTTGACGACTCCAGTGGCTGTCGTTCTTATACATTTTGCACACTCACTTGTTAAGGGACGAAAGCGTTCACCTGAGTAGCGCCCACTGCTGGCTGGCTCGCTGGCTCGGAATGTGCGCTTGACACGCGTTCGCGCTGTCCTCGTTTAACTCCCCATCTCATTGCATGTCGTTCAATCATGTTGATTATTATCAACACTAAGCATGAGAATGAAGATCGTCGGCGTCGGCGGAAATTGTTAAATGATAAGAGCAATAATAATGATGGTCGTGCATCGGATGATTTGCAGAAATTACTGTATGCGAGTTGGAGGTTTGCAGGCCGTGCGAGCGCACTAAATCCTGCAAAGCGGGCGGCCGCGGCATCTTATCGGCGTCGGCGTCGTCGTCGATATAACTCGACTTCTTTACGATCTTTATCAACAACAACAACATAATCATCATCATCATCATCATCATCATCATCATCATCGCCGTCGTCAGGAAAGCCTCCGCTTGGCCTGAAAAGGGACTAACTTTTCGTTTAGGCGCCGAGAGGATTCGGCAACATCAAGCGACAGGCAGACAGACAGGCAGCAACATCATCCGCCGGTGGTCGGCCAAGGCAGGGGCGCCCTTTTTGTGTCGTATCTTCGCCCAGTGCATCCACATTGGCTCGATGGATGAAACTGATAAACATTATCTTGCGCGAGCCGAGCCGGCCGCCGCAGTTGTTGATTACACTTCAGGCCCGCCAGTTGGATGGAGGCGGATAGAAGGCATACGAGGGGATGATGTTGGCCCCACGAGAGACTTCACATTCTCGCGCCTTTACAAAGCCGTGGAGTCCGGCGAAGCTCAATGAAACTCGTTTTTCTCGTTCTTGTCGTCGTCGTCGTCGTCGTCGTCGTCGGCGGCGGCGGCATTCGAAGCTCGCGTGGCCTGCATGTTGTGGAGTCGTTTGACACCAGCCGAGCCGCGGACAGACAGGACGAGCTGAGCCGATATGAGGCAGACCTCCGGGCACGAAAGTTGAAACTCCGCCAGGTGGAGGAGAGCCGCCTCTGCCCAGCCGCCAGCCGCCAATCGATAGATTTGGGTGATGAGCGGCTCAGCTCGGCCGACTGTCTCAAGCCTATGCTGCTGTTGTTTACAACTGTACACTTATCACCAAAAAAGATTTGCCATTTTTGCGCGCGCATTTCGACAAATACTGCATGTGTACAATAGTTTTTCTACCTCAGCCGCGCACAAACAATGCAACTCAGTGTAGTAAAACGGCGAATCTTTTCGGTGATGACTGTACTTTCTTCAAATCCGCCGCGCAGTTGTCGAGGCCGTGCAGAATGTGCACTGCAGATTCCGCATGGCTCACTTGTTTTTCTTCTCTTCGACTTCTTATCGGCTCATTAGCCAACTGCATCTCTCGCCTTCTCGTCCCAATCCACCGAGGGAGCCCATTCAATGCGCCTAATAAATCATCTCATCTCATGGTGGCGGCGACGGCGACGCTCTGTAGGCGCGCCGAAACGAGCCAGAGATCAAATAGAGAGGCTGAATGGAGAGAGCGAGGCTGTTCGGCGCTCACCTGGCGGCTGCAGGCTGCAGCTCCGGCGGACAGATTGAAGTGAAAAACTGCCACTTGAAGAGACAGCAACGAAGACGACGAAAGTCATAAGAGGCGACAATCGACATTCGCTGCCAGTGACCCAGAGTTTCGCCAGCATTCGAGTGAGCCACTCGAATTATCAATTAACGATTCTCGATGGTTGACGTAACACGCCGAGGTGAGACTAGTGAAACGTAACGAGCAGAGTTAGGTAAGAGGGAAATATTACTATTATCTAATAGATGATTAATTAACAACAGAGAGAGAGAGAGAGAGAGAGAGAGAGAGAGAGAGAGAGAGAGAGAGAGAGAGAGAGATTGCACTCGATCTTGCAAGTACTGTCAATTAGGCGTCGTCCATTCTTAAGCTCGCAAATTGCCACACCGAAACAAACAAACAATAGAAAAACAAGCAAACGAGCCAACAAGTAGTAAAGGAACCAGCACAACAAGTGGAAACGTCCATCAAACTATTGTGATCGAGAGCAGGGCTTCTGTCGTCGTCATTGTTGTTGTTGTCGTCGTCGTCGTCTGGCCTCAGATAGTCGGCCAAGTAATTAATCCAATCAGAGGTGGCTGGCGAGAGGCAGATCAGAGCAGAACAGAGCAGATTAGAGTGATGGTGTTGTTGTTGTTGTGCAAATGAGCCTTAATTGAGTTGATCAGCCGAACAAAGGCTGGTCGAGCGGCGGATTAGTGCCATTGCAAACGGTGGCCGCCGCGAGCACCCATCTATTGGTCGTCGTCGCCCGAATCAGATGCAACCAGTTGGGTGCAGCCGCTGGTCTTTGTCGTTGGCCAACATCAACTGAAGGGCTTCATCTAAGCTAACACCAGCTCACTCGTGCACCAGATAGATCCAGTTTGGCCTGTTGTTATTGTTGTTCTTTTAATTAACAACAACAACAAAATGTCGTCAACTAATTCCAATAAACAAACAACAAATTTCACAATAAACAAACAAACTCAAGTAGAAGCCGGCAGGCAACTCCAATCGTTGCAGCCAATAGCATGCGAAAGTGGCTCCGTTGCGGTGCTCACCGTCGCCCTCGGCGGCCGGCCAGAGAGTTTAAATGGCAGCGGCCACAGCAAGAACTCGATTCATTCGAACAAGTGTCCTTTGTCGTCAAACAACAAGCAACAACAACATCTGCATCAGCAGCCGCGCAAGAACCTAATCAAGTTCGACTTTGGCCTCCACAAGACGCGCGATTTGTTCTCGACCATGCGAAGGAAAATCAGCACCACCAGTGTCGGCTCCAATGGCTCCTCGTCGGCCTCAACCTCTGCCTCTGCCACCGACTCGATGCTGTCCTCCACCTCAACCAACTGTAGCTCGTTGGGTGGCTTCCCCGGCGTCGTCTCGTCAAACGCCGTCGCCAGGCCGCCGCCGTCCACAGTTGGTCGGCCGCCAGCCGACTCAGCGACCACAGGTGGCTAAGACAGAGCCCGCGGCCAAGCTGAGTCGGGCGGCCCTCAAACATTGCCTGTCGATCGACGATGACGACCTCTATGAAGACGTCGGTCTGGCAATGGACGACGACGACGACGACGACGACGACGACTGCTCAGACGATCGTCTTGACAGCTTGAAGAGCGACACGACCTCTAGAGACCCGTCCAGGTGCAGCTGCTCGTCGGGCACCTGTTCTTTGGCCGCTCATTTGGCCACAGACGAGGATGAAGACGCCGATGATGGCCAAGACGACGGCTCATCTTCGGCCACCGTCGCCAGCTTTGATCTGCAGGCCGGCAGAGGACATCTGCTGGCCAACCTAAGGCGAGTTGCCTGCTTAAAACAGTATGTTCTGTTCTCGTTTGCTCCTTTGCTCGACTCTCTCGCTCTCGTGTGTTGTCTCCTTGGCGCCGATAACAACCAAACTGACACAAAAAAACGAGATAAGATTACAAGCCAACCAACACAACAACACTTTTCTCTATCTCTCTTCTTCCCTTAAACAATTAAACAAACTTGTCTGATGACACAACTCGAATCATGTCATGTTCACACGTACACGAAACTAAACACTTGTCGGCCGTCCCACCAACAACCACTACCACGACGACTAACACGACGACACTCGACACCTATTATAACAATCATTGTCGTTGTTGTTATAATTGAAGAGCCAAAGAGACTCAGCGCCTGCTGGGCGCCACTGGCCACGAGCGGCTCTGTCTCGCCTCAACAACAACAACAACAACCACAACAGCAGCGGACACCATTAATTAAGGACCATCTCGATGAGGAAACCATGCACCGGCTGACTATGGACACTCTCGAGGAGCTCGACTGGTGTTTGGACCAGCTGGAGGCCATCCAGGCGCATCGGTCGGTGGGCGACCTGGCGACCAGCAAGTTCAGGCGAATGCTCAACAAGGAACTGAGCCACTTCTCCGAGAGCAAGTCGGGCAGCCAAATCTCGGCTATATTCGTTCATTCTTAGGTAAGTCTGACGAAAACCAATCATCAGCTCTAGCCAGTTGTTTTATGTCTCTCTATTGAAAGCTGCTTTGCCTCTCTATCTGTTATCCCCGACTCGATTGATGGTGATATATCAATCATCAATTGATTCAGAGATTAGTTTGCACAATGAGACAACGACAACAACGACGGCGGCGCTTATCGAGATGATAATAAAGACTTTCAGCGGCGTCGGCGTCGTCGTCGCCATGGTTGATCATCTGATAATCAATTGATGAATACAATTGATTGCTCATCACTTGACACCGAAACCGAGTCCGAGAGATTAACCAACAGAAACACTCTTCTCCTCTTCTGGTCGACATTTGCCAATCCGACGACCAACACAAATGTGGCCCGCCTCGATTAAACAGACAAGCAACAGGAGGACCTCGACCTCGCCCTACTTGACGAACCAGCAGACGGACCTGGCCGGTCTAGAGCCACAAACGACGCCGGCCAACCGACTATTACAGCAGCAACAGCAGCAACAACAACAACAGCAACTCCAAGAGACGCCCAAAGACGTTCACACTTAGGGCCGCCGTCGGCCATCAACTCAAGCAAGTTGTCGCCTCAGAGCTCACCTGCGGAGCCTCTGCCTCCGCGGCTGCGACGGCCACAATCAGTTCGCCCATTCTGGTGGCCAAAAGTGCCTCCACTTCCAGCGTTTTGTCCTCAGTTTCGCTTTCAAGTGGCGCCCAAATGAAACAACAGCAACCAATAACAGCAGCGGCAGCACCACCTCAAGATTCTTCAAGTGATCCAAGTGTTAAAACAATAGGGGAGGAATCATGTAAATCAACAAGTGCAGTTAATGAACCACAACGAAATGTAAACAAACAGCAACAACAACAACGAGATGAGTTGACTCGCGCTGATTGTGATAATCTAGAGGGCAAAAAGAGTGATGTGAATATAATTGAAGCTCAAGTTGAGACATTGCAAGATAATAATGAGCCGCCAATTGGAGTGTCGAGCAGTGACGTGAATGAGCTCGAACAGGCGCCCCAGTTGGCCGAGATCCGCAGATCCAGACACCTGCCGAAGATTAGGGAATTAAAACAATTACTTAGACATACGAACAGCCTCAATCAGTTGCCTGAATATGGGGTAGAGACAGAACAAGAATTGGAGCTCGGCCAGCTGATGGAACAGATCGACGTGTGGGGCCTCAACATCTTCGAGGTGCACCGTTTCTCGCAGGCCCATTCGTTAACGGTTGTTATGTACAAGATATTCAAGGAGCGTAATTTAATGCAAACCTTGACATCTCATCCAGAAAGTTGGTCAACTACCTGCTCACCTTAGAGGCCCATTACCTGAATGTCCCCTACCATAACAGCATGCATGCGGCCGACGTGTCGCCAGGCCGTCCACGTGCTTTTACTGTCGCCGGCGCTTGATGTGAGTAACTAAACAAAGATGGAATTATTATTATAATAATTTCAATTTATTCATCTCTATTCTATATTAGATTTTGATCATTTAAACTAATCCAATATGTGATCATAAATAACAAATTAATACCAATATCATTATTATAATTATGATCGATAATAGTCCGTGTTCACTGATCTCGAAATTATGACGGCCTTGTTTGCGGCCGCCATTCATGACGTTGACCATCCCGGCGTCACTAACCAGTATCTCATCGACTCGCAATGAGCTGGCTTTAATGTACAACGATGAGAGTGTCCTCGAAAATCACTCGTTGGCGGTTGCATTTAAATTATTACAAGAGGACGGTTGTAATTTTACCGAAAATTTAAATAAAAACAGATGCAAACCCTTAGAAGGATGACCATCGATATGGTTCTGGCCACGGATATGAGCAAACACATGGGCCTATTGGCCGATCTAAAGACTATGGTGGAGACGAAAAAAGTCGCCGGCAATGGAATTCTACTGTTAGATAATTACACCGAAAGGATTCAAGCATTACAGAATATGTTACATTGTGCCGATTTAAGTAATCCAACGAAGCCGCCTCGATATTTATAGGGCATGGGTGGACAAGGTGATGGATGAGTTTCATCAACAGGGCGACAAAGAGAGAGGCCAAAATTTACAAATCTCGCCCATGTGCGACCGACTCAATGCCAATGTCGAAGGTTCTCAGGTCTACTTCATTGATTATATTGTTCATCCACTCTGGGAGACCTGGGCCGATTTGGTCCACCCAGACGCCCAGCGGATTCTCGAGAATCTTGAGGACAATCGCGAATGGTTTGCCAGCCAGCTTCCACCCGACAGCCCACCTTCGGGCACCGGCGGCGGTGGAGGTGGAGATGGTGATGGTGGCGGCGAGGCAGGTGGAAACAATCGAGATGGAGAGGACTACGACGAGAATGACGACGACCAGGAAGGTAGTGGAGAAGAGTTGGACGAAGAGGATAAAGAACAAGAAGTAGACATTGAGGCGGCGGCGCCTGATGGTGAGCAAGTTTCGCAATCAACACAACAACCAGAACAGGAAGACCAGAGTGAACAACAAAACCAGATCGCGGCCAGTTTAAAAATGTCACCAGCCAACAACAAGATGAAAGTAAATTACAGGTCCAGGCGGATAAAATTCAATTTCAAATAACTCTTGACGAACCAGCACCTGAAATGATGACACACAACCAAGAGAAACAGAAACAACAACAACGAACGAAATGATCTATGTATCGAAAATAGGGTCGTAGTCTAGTGGAGACATCGATTGGATGTTATGATTACACATGTTAATTTCTTGTTTACTCTGAACAGCTGTGATAATGAAACTGAAAAGTTTGGATTGACTTCAATTTAATAGTTGTCTTCGTAATCGTCGTCGTCTTCTTCTTCTTCGTCGGGGCGATGACACTGAAATGACAAATAGAAAAACATCTGATATAAAGGATTATACAATAACAATAACAACGAACGACAACAAACATGAAAGTAAATCAAAACAATCAAGTTGGATTTTCAAAATTGAAAAGTTTATAAATATTATAATTAATTAATAGAAAATTAGTGAAACGAAACAAGATGAGACGAGGGAGATGTTAAGATTCTTAATTGATGTTGAATTTCAATATGTGATTCGATATGTATAGAAAAGGACAAGCCAATACGAAAAAAGAACGAAAAAAATAAACAAGTCTTCGTTCGTTCATTCGTACACATTGTACACAAACTTTTGACATCGTGCAATTTCTAGTTGGTTCTTTGGTGTTCGTCGTCTTCGGTCACTTTGGCCGCCGTCCCTTCGCTCATTCGCCCATTCGCTCTAGCACATTCGTTGGCCTGGCACAAACGCATTTCGGCTGGCGGCGGCGGTGCTCGTTCATGGGCTTTCCTCGTTCAGGAGAAGCTTCTCGAAACTTCTCGCCCATTCCCTTCCAGCATTTGCGCACATTGACAGCATGACTGTCGACCCTCACTGGGCTAACGCACAAAACCCTTGTGCTTTCCTCATTTCGGCCGGCGTTGGAAGCCGGCAGCCGTGCAACGTCGCCGACGACGACGCAACGGTGAGAACTTTCGAGAAACTTCTCTCTTTCCTTTATATTGAGAATCCAGCGTTTCAACGTCTCATTGTTAAATTGTAATCGAATCATAAGCATCATATCAAAAAGCGCGAATTAAATCCTCTAAAAACAACCAACTAAATCCAACTATCAACCAAACTACAACTTCAAATCAATCTATAGACATCACAAGACATCAAAAAGTTTAACAACACCAAATTCAAACAACAATCAAATCATCAAACATGGCCAACGCTATTGGAATTGATTTGGGTACAACCTACTCGTGTGTTGGCGTTTTCCAACATGGAAAGGTCGAGATCATCGCCAATGACCAAGGTAACAGGACAACACCAAGTTATGTCGCCTTCACAGACAGCGAGCGACTTATTGGAGACGCCGCCAAGAACCAGGTAGCCATGAACCCACAGAACACCGTATTCGACGCCAAGCGTCTCATTGGCCGAAGATTCGACGATCACAACGTACAACAGGACCTCAAACTATGGCCATTCACCATTGTCAACGACAACACCAAGCCCAAGATCCAAGTCGAGTTCAAGGAGAGACCAAGTGCTTCTTCCCAGAGGAAATATCATCCATGGTCCTCACAAAGATGAAGGAGACTGCCGAGGCCTATCTAGGATCTAAAGTCACTAATGCCGTTATCACAGTTCCGGCCTACTTCAATGACTCACAACGTCAGGCCACCAAAGATGCTGGAGCCATTGCTGGATTGAACGTTATGCGTATTATCAACGAACCAACAGCCGCTGCAATCGCCTATGGCCTGACAAGAAGGGGAGGCAAGGAAAAGAACATTCTCATTTTCGACTTGGGTGGTGGAACATCTGATGTGTCAATTCTATCAATTGACGATGGTGTCTTTGAGGTCAAATCAACAGCTGGTGACACCCATCTGGGAGGCGAGGACTTCGACAACCGTATGGTGAACCACTTTGTTCAGGAGTTCAAGAGGAAACACAAGAAGGACATCACCAGCAACAAGAGGGCCGTTCGTCGTCTGAGGACAGCTTGCGAGCGAGCCAAGAGAACCCTGTCGTCGTCGACCCAAGCCAGCATTGAAATTGATTCACTATTTGAGGGAATTGACTTTTTACTCCAGTATTACCAGGGCCAGATTCGAGGAGCTTTGCGCCGACCTGTTCAGGTCCACCCTAGACCCAGTAGAGAAGTCATTGCGCGACGCCAAGATCGACAAGGGCAACATCAACGAGATCGTTCTAGTCGGAGGCTCCACCAGGATTCCAAAGATCCAGAAACTTCTACAAGACTTCTTCAATGGCAAGGAACTGAACAAGAGCATCAATCCAGATGAGGCTGTGGCCTATGGCGCTGCTGTTCAAGCGGCCATCCTGAGCGGTGACAAGTCAGAGGCCGTTCAAGATTTGCTCCTACTGGATGTGACCCTTTGTCGCTTGGTATTGAGACAGCTGGCGGTGTAATGACAACCCTAATCAAGAGGAACGCCACCATCCCAACCAAGCACTCGCAAATATTCACAACCTACAGCGACAATCAACCTGGTGTTTTAATTCAAGTCTACGAAGGTGAGAGGGCCATGACCCGCGACAACAACTCGCTTGGAAAATTCGAGCTTTCAGGTATTCCTCGGCCCCGCGTGGTGTCCCACAAATCGAGGTCACCTTTGACATTGACGCCAATGGTATTCTAAATGTGTCGGCCGTTGACAAGAGCACAGGCAAACAGAACAAGATCACCATCACTAACGACAAGGGCCGTCTCAGCAAGGACGACATTGAGCGTATGGGTGCAAGAGGCCGAGAAGTACAAGGAGGATGACGAAAAGCAAAAAGGAACGTATCAAGGCAAAGAATGATCTCGAGTCGTTTGCCTTCAACCTGAAGCAAACATGTGAGGACGAGAAGTTGAAAGACAAGATACCCGCCGAAGATCGCGAGAAACTGGCCGAGAAGGTCAAGGAGACCTCGCCTGGTTGGACGGCAATCAGATGGCCGAAACAGACGAGTTCCAGGACAAACAGAAGGAGCTCGAGCAACTGTCGGCGCCCATCATGACCAAGATGTACCAGTCGGCTGGTGGCGCCGGCGGAGTTCCGCCTGGTTTCGGCGGCGAGGGCGGCATGCCTGAGCTGGCGGCCCGGCCCCAGGCGCAGCGCCCGGCGGCAAAGGCCCAACAATCGAGGAGGTTGACTAAACTAGAACACCAACAACACCCGAAACTCTTAAAAAGTAAACCTCATAATTAAGTCAACAAGCTATTAACCCATCATACACCTCTCCAATTGTTGTCTAGATCTAAAAAAATTATAAATATTATGTATTAAAAAGAACCACAAAACAATAAATTTAAGTAAATAATATTTAACGAAAAGCAATTTTTGTCTCTCCTTGTTGTTTCTTACTCTATCGAATCAATCTTCCGTTGCCATGTACTCGAACTTCGACTGATCAGGTCGACGGTGAGTCATCGACGATGCACCTGATCAGAGTTCAGTGTAGAACTCGCCTGGATTCTGTGGATTCTCGCGCCAAAACTTGAGGTCCAAGTCGGGTATGGAGTCGCAGGGTACGCGCGGGTTCCTGATTGATGAGGCGGCATAAGTGCCTGCCTTTGGATCATCTTCATGTGGTCGCTGTTCTTACATAGAGACGCGCCTGGCTGGCCTTCTTGATCTCGCGCAACTGGTCGAGGGTGAACGACGACGGCCGCCCGCCCAGCTCGTACCAGAATCGGTCGCCTCGTTTGATGTTGGCGGAATTGGCGCGCGATGATACAGGCAAAGGTGTGGCCCCACCTGGGCGCCCGGCAGCCGGCGCTCGTTGACACCGCCCGACCATAGGTCGATATCGTCCACATGTTTGTAGAGGCGCGCATACAAGTGGGCAGTCCCATTGGACATCACAGGCTTCAGGTCGTCGAAGCTCTTGGCCCCGCCCAGGCCGCACCATTCGCGATACAAATTATAGCCGGGCGTGCCTTGTTCGCGGCCACGCGCCAGATTGATGGCCGGCAGGTCCATGCCCACCTTTCGGCCGCTCTCCTGGAACAGGTGTCCGGCGATCTCCTCCGTAATGAACGGGTCGTAGGTCTGCGCGGGCGTATTCACGATGCCGGCCAGCACCTGGTCCATACGGCCCGGCTGATAGTAGTGGAAGGCCTCTTGAACAGTTGACGCAATTGAATGGAATCCACGTAGTCGTGAGTGCGACTGTCGTGCAACCTCACGCGGCCCTGATGAACGTGTGGCCCTGCCGAAAGGCGGCCGTCGAGAAGCCCTGCGAGATGGAGGGCGTCACCTGGTCGTTGTAGCCCGTCCAGTAGGTGTCCGGCGGGGCCTGTGTGAGATTGTGCAACAACATCATGTCGTGGCCCACCAGGAGGGCAGGTACCGCTGACGAGCACGTGCTGGATGGTGGCGGCCTCAACCGTGGCGCGTCTCGTGATAGAGTCGGTCGTCGTCCCAGTGCGGATTGAGGGCGGCCAGCCGTTTGGCCAACCTGTTGTGGTCGCGTACGTAGATGGTGTGCATGACGGTCAGTGTGGGCTGCTCGTTGACCTGCTCGTCGCCGCCCAGGAAACAGTAGAGATTGTTTGGTTTGTCGAAACAGTCCAAAGTGGGCAGGTCCACCTGTTTGGGCAATAGCGGCTTCAGGCCCTGCGCCCCGAACCAGTCCTGTACCTTCAGTTGGCCGCCCGCGAAGGTGCGCAACTGGTCGGCGATGTGTTTGGTGGACCCATAGACGGTATTGCCGTCGATGGTGGCCGTGATGGTGTTGATGTGTACGCGCGGCCCCAGTGCGCAGTTGGGTCTCAGGCCCGCCAGGGATCTCTTGAAGTCCATGCACTTTTCGTTGTATTGGCCATACAGAGGATCATCGTCGGGTATTCGTATTGGTTTACAGTTGGGATGGCTCACTCGGCAACAATCAAAGTCCAGCCCTTGCGAGTCTATAGAATGTTGTGCATTAGTCGGTCAGTCGGTCATTGTTCGAATTAAGTCCTGGGAGAATAATCAATCAACTAGGAGCCTCCTGTCTACTTACTTCTTGGTGGTGCGGCCAGAGCCACGTCATGGTCGATTATCTGACCCCAAACCATGACGAGCAGTGTCAGCTGACTAGAGGCCGAGTCGTGGTCTCTGTGGACGGTGGACGAGACGAGCCGCGCCGATGGTAGCTCACTTCCGTCCAGCGCCGAGACGCGGTCCTTCTCCGACGCCGTCCGGATGACGGGGGCGCCAGGAAGCGCACGAAGGGCGTCTGGGCGGCGCCCCAGCTGGGATTCATCAGGCTGTTGCAGTGGCCGGTGAAGGAGCGGAAGCGGCCCGTCGAGTCGCACTGGATGGGCTTCACCATCAGCGGACACAGGCGCCAGAAGTGCGTCCGCGACATGTCGATCAGTGGCAACCCATTGAGGATCTCGTCGTTGACAGATCAAATCGCTTGGCCAGGATCTTCGTTGCTTCCTGGTTGAGCTCGCCCAGCTGAGCGATGACAGGTGGCGACGGTTCGATGCTGTTGATGGCCCTCGCCGAGGCTCGTCTCATCGAAGGCCCGGCGACGTTTCGCCTCGCCAATGACCTTGTTGACGTCTTCGTAGGTGATGCAGATTTGCTCCGTCTGGCCGGTGGGCTCGACGTTGGTCAGCGCATCGGTGGCGGCCGCATAGTCCTCGCTGGAGCTGCCGATGTCGTTGGCCATGGACAACTTGCGAACGAAGGTCCGCTGCAGGATGAGCGCGCATTTGGTGGAGGCCGTTTGGTGGTGCTGCTGCTGCTGGGAGCTGGCCACCGAAGGCACTGACCTCCTGAACGACCTCGGCTGCAACTTAACTCTCACCAATGACTTGTTGTTCACTTTTTAGGCTGTCGAGAAGGTCGTACTTATTGTTGCTGTTGAATGTACGCAACGGCGATGAAGTTGGCGTAATGAATTGGTATCTATTTGAGGAACATTCGCTTGAGATGAGGCTGTCCTGAGATCTTGGATTGCTTGTCTTAATGCCGGTACTTGACGTCTTCAGTGGCAGCCAAGTGCTCGGTGGCGCCCATCTGGCGGCCGGCGCCGTGGCCGCCGCTCGGCTGGAATCCTCAAAAGGATGATACTCCATATAGAGACTAGCAGGAGGATGGCAACTTGTTGAGTAGTGGTGTTTGGCTTGTTAGTTCTTCTGCTTGCTGTCGATCCCATCAACTGGCGATCATGATTGGTGGTCGACTGTTCATTTGTACACCTGAGATCTTGACGCGATTCCATTTGGTAGCGCACATTAAGGTGATAATTACGAAAACTAATTGTTGAACTACTACATTTCGCCATTATTGTTCTTTGTCCTACTATCCATGATTAATCTAGCCAATCAAACATAGATCCGGACAGAGAGATTCTAATCTAATTCGGACCAGTCGAGGCATTCGACATTTCGGGCTGGCTCAAAAGAGGCTGGCTGGACTTGCTCGTCTAGCGCTTAGTGTCCATGACGAGAATGTCGACTGCCAGACCAATCAACAGAACGAGAAACAGAGATCAGCCACTACCTGGATAGTTAGATTGGTGGAAACGACGATGGCCTGCTGAGCTTATTGAAAGTAGTAAAAGTGGTCGTCGCAGTCGTGGTAGCTGCTTATTATATAGACGAGACCAGAGGCTGTTTGTGTTGTTGTTCCAACTCACTCTGAATCTCAACTTGTCTCTGTCTTTTGTTCTCTCCGCCTTCGTCGACCAATCAACTGGTGCCAGTTCTTTTTTCTCTCTGTCTGTCTGTGTCGCGTCCTTAGGATATTGCACAAACACATCGAGCTGAATCAACAAAAACAACCAGCCAACACTGGCGAGAATTCAAGACTGAGTGTAAAGGGATCGTTCTTGTTATCGTTGCAATTGGGGTTGCCGACGTTGCTGCTTAGTTTAATTTAAATTCAAAAATAATTGAACGAACTCGAAAGGAGAAATCCATCGAGCACCATTCTGATAGCCTTAAGGCTGTCTCTTTCTCCAAGCTAGCAGCTCATTTTTGCTTGATCGCTCGTCCGCTCGCTTGCCATTGATCTATCTCAGGTGGAATGTAAATGTGAGCTCGCGTTTACACAAATTCATTTCCACGCCGTTTTTGTTGATCTCCTTCTTTCTCTATCAAGAAACGAAGGGAGAGAGAGAGAGAGAAAGTCGTCTCGTAGTAGATACAGAGACAACATTGACGACGACGTGTCTCTGGATCGACACTTGATCTAGGCAAAGACAACAACATAAAGTGCAGGTGAATTTGCTTTTGATTTGTAGGCCAACAATGGCCGCATTGATTTATGCACAATAAACGTCGACGAATCACACAGTATACAGTAGACAGCGACGAGACGACGTCCACCTCTGGTTTCTGTCTCAAGTTGGCTCTTGAGATGATTTAATAATCCACTTGATGTGTTGCAGGTAACGGGAAGGCCTGTCACAGGCGGTCTGACCGGCCCTTGCAAGTGTGGCCAGCCCTAAACCACTCGAGCTAATTCATTAAATCATTTACTTTTTGCATTCCTGCGACTCGTAACCAGAAATACGTCACCGTTCTGTCATCAGCCTTCGCCAATAGTAACAAACAACAACAAGAAAACAGTGCCCTCAACTAATCAAGGAGATATGATGAGGTAGAGCCAATCATTGATATAATGATCATGAAGTAAGCATTAGATAGAGAAGAATCGGGCCTTTTCTTTCAAATAATATCATATACTAACTTGTTTTATGAATTTAGACACTGAGGGCTCATTTCAAAATTAGGTAGAAGAAATCCATAGTCTCGTTTGCAGTTGCTGTTATGCATAATTGGTGCCTGATCAGTAGTGTAATTGCTATTTCTTGTTGGTAATTGAACTGTTCTTAGGCTTCCCTTTGCTCGTTTACCTGGCCCAGAGACGACGTTCGTATCGAGGAAGTCCCCAATGTTGAACCGGCTTGGCGGAACTCTCAGCTCCTCGTCGGCCCCATCATTGTCGCTGGCCGAACAAAATGATTGTGTCTTCTGTCTATGACTAGACGCAGAGTTCATTACATTATTAGCAGTCGACGATGATGAATTGCCTACATTCTTGGTCCACTCTCTTGGCTTGATTTCGCATCAACTAGGAGCTTGGCAAACGATGAACTAGGATCCTGGCGCTGTTGTTGTTGTTGCCGTTGATAGGCCTGGACTTCTTTGCACCCCAACCACCACCAGTAAGCGGCTGGCCTTTTCCACTTAATTTGGCCTCTTTCATTGCCTCCTGCAATTGAATGTCACGGAATGATAGGGCAACATCGACAACAGACTCTCCCTTTCGCCGGCTGTTGTTCCTGTTATGTAAATGTCTGCCCAATGGGCAGAGGTCTATCAATATTATTGTTGTTGTTGCCTGCCTGGTCAGACTCATTCTCGTGATTCGAGTTTTCATCGCTATCATCATCTTCTCTGCCTTGATTTCGTTGCTTTGTCAGGCCTAGGTAACGTTCATCGGACACAGAGGGAAACTGTTCAATATTGTTCAGGTTGATCTTCAACATGGGCTGTATTCCATATATTCGTCGATTCTGCTCCACCTGTATGATCTTCTCCTCGTTTCTCTCCTCGCGGGCTCGTCTCTCGCGCTTCTCTGGCACGAGAATTGATCTGATCCCTATATACTTGATAGGTTGCCGACGACACCAGGTCAGATTGATCAAAGTCGATTTCGATCAAACGAAACTCGCAAGTCGATGGCAAATGTTCCAAATACTTGAAGCGCTTTCGCCAACCATCACCATCGACACCCAGTCCATCTGGAGAACCTTTGCCTTCAGCTCGAGTGGACACGCCTCAAGGCTACCATATTCATGGCATAAAATTTTGTACTGAATGGATTCAGATAAATATGTTGCCCATCGGCTGATTGGTAAAACAAATAATCCTTCATCGAAATCTCTCCACTGGACGATTGAATTTGACTCGTCGAGTTCGCTTGTTTGGCTCTTCGTTTCGGTCTGGCTCGGTGAAATCTTGCGCAATTTATCAATCTGTTCGTTCAGAGCTTTAATTGCTTGCTCAATAAAACATACCCGGGCTCATTTCTATCTGTCTCTAACTTAAACAACAGCTCGGCTTTTTCTCTTAATGCCACCTTTTCAATAACAGTAGGGGCATCAACGATAACTAAATTAGCTCGAGACTTATAATGTTCATTGATATTGGCCGATGTTGACGATTCTCGCGGCTCATCCAGGTACTGTTTCCAATATGGCTGAACTAAAACGCAACCCTTCGTTCTAATCATTAATTTCATTACTATTTCTTCGTCCACGGCGTGGTTTGCGTAACACTCGAGACGACACTATGGAGGTCGTTGCTGTAAACTGGCTCAAAACAGATTGGACATTATGGCGACAATTCTCATCGCTCAACGACAAATACTGTAACATACAGGTCCAACAGTAGATGTGACCACAGCGTGTTATCTTGGCCGCAACTGGTGGTTCAAGACAGACTGGGCACGTCGTCTCTGTGCTGGCAATTTGTCTAAATTTAACCTCCTCAATGCAGTCCCAATCGACGGGCCAATCAGGGTTTGCCCTGTGAATGGTGTAATCTGGTCCATTCAAACAAACGAACTGACAATTTGCCTGTAAGAATTGTTGCTTACTAAATTTGTGCGCTGTTCCAGAATCCCTATAATGCCCATAGTTGTTTCTCTGGACTGTGTTCCCAGACTCGCCAAAGGATGGTGAGTTACGCGTTCGCCCACCAGGATGTTTCCGATCAATTCTATAGTTCAACAAATGAGTCAGGTTAACCTTACGGCCATAGACTGTATGACGCCTCTACCTGATGGTTGTAATTCGTTTCCACCTCCTATTGGATCAATATCCAGATCAATGTCAAGTCCTCTATATCTTCGATACGTCGACTCGCCTGTTGTCTTGGTCGGTTTCTAGCCCCACCACTACCTCCAGCTAAAGCGGATCTTTGACCTCTACCCCTAGCCGACTGATGACCACCCACGGCGGCGTTGACTTGAGTCTCATTGACAAATCTTGTACCACGCTAGCCTGTGATTGATCATCAGATCTATTCAAATTGTCAGGTCTTGTGTAGGCACCATCTCTGCCTCGCCGAGACCTACCGCTGCGGCCTCTGTACGATTGGTCCGGAGAAGTTTCGTAGAATTCCGTTGTTGTTGCTGCTGTTTTCCAGCAACTGGATTGACTGTCTCTGAGGCTGATTGTGACAATGAGTTGGTGGCTGAACTCGGGTAGGACGGCATGGGTAGAGGTTGAATTGGCAAATTGCTGTTGTTGGACGAACTCATCATGAAAACTAGCTAATCTGTCGTTGATATCGGTGTTATTGATGCGTTTGAGTTGCAATTATCTCTCAAATGATGTTCGATGTTATGTATGGACTCGAAAGATGTTTCTGGTATTGTTATGAGGTCGATCATTATGTGAGCGTTTATGAGGGTTTAGTTCTCTGAATAATAAGATAATTCCATTTGTTTTTCTTATAAATTTGTTATATAACACAGTTATTATTATCAAGTATTGGAACGAAAGCGCGAAGCTGTTTGGTGGAGAGGATTCACAGTTTATGGCTGTCTCTCTAATAACCAATTTATCTCGGCTAGTTTGACCTCCAATAGTAAGTAAAACCAAAACTTATAAATAAGATCAGTGTCTGCTTAGTAACAATTTTTTCACTAATAATTTTGAGTGATTTGTGCCACCAAACAGATTCAACTACCAGTAATTCTATAAGAATTTTTAATAAATAAATCAATTAGTCTGAGGACTGATAATTGAGATTAAATAGCAATAATAATGCGAAGTCGATCAGAAATTCGGCCGTGAAAACGTGAAAGAGGCATCGAACGTGAATCTCACGTCGAATTTTCTCATGTTCGTTCATATCAAAATTCGCGCCTGCAGTGACTCAAAGATAACTCTGCAGGAAAACCCAACTAGACTTAAAGATATTTTCAATCGATGATGAATCCACTGTCACCAACATCTAGATCTCGGAATCAATGATGGTTAGAAGAGAACTTATATATCGAACATTTTGTGAAATAAGATGATGGCACTCTCGAATGGACCAAATTTGCTCGAGTTAAAAGTTAATTAACAAATGAAATTCTGTATGTAACATATTATGGCTTTTGAGTATTCATGGTTTGATTAGTTGATTAGTGGTAAGGTTTTGAATGAAATTTGAAAATCCAACCAAGAGACGCGATGTTGGGTTCACTGTTGGCCGAGGCACTTATCTAAACTCAAAGCTGTAATAGAATATGGGAAAGGTAATTTGCTTGATCAGCCAAAGGGCTTTCGTTGCTGATGATAATATTAACTCTTAGTGACCTAACACAACTTGAGCACTGGATTATTAATTTTTTGACAATTTGATGAGTGCTCTAAGTACATTTGGAGTGTCCATTACGATGTGTTTCTATGCTCATGAAAACATATGCCAGCATGTCTGTAGAGGAATTTTAGTCGAGTCGTTTTAGTCTCGGTGTCGTATGATCCAATTTCACTTCAGAGCGGAACAAAGCAAACCTAAGAAACGATCACACAATCCAACTAACAGTCAAGCTTATATCAAAACCTGAATAGATACAAATTGACACCACAATGGTTAGAAAAATTGTAGCTTTCAAAGAAAGATAATGTTCGTCAGCTTCGTTGTTGATAGCTGTCGGTGTTCTGGGCGGCTGGTCAAAGTAATGCAAAATCGGTCTACGATCAACTTGTAATGGACAGAGACATAGAAGATCATAAAATCATCAAGAATTTACAACGACTACCACAAATAACAACCTGAGATCTCGGTCGAACGAGCAATTAACTATGCCGTTCAACTTGGGTGTAAGGATCTAAACGGTAAGTATATTAGGCCGATTTTCGAATAATAAAACCAGGAGAAGCAACCCCATCAGTTAAGATGTAAACTCTTGATTAAAACTTTGATATTTTCACCCAAAGAAATGATACTTCTGGCCCTCGTAACTCTGAATGGAGACTTCATATAACCAGGAGGATATGAGAATCAAGAAAGGACCTCCGAAACACACCCTTCGTTTTGTTGATTGTGTTGGACCCATAATATTGACACATCACCAAAAGTTTTGAATGAAGAGACTATTATGATCGTAGCCATTGTTATCGCCGTCGTAGTGTTAAGTGAGAAAAGGCTTTCAGGAGTCATGTAATGAGTTATCGCAAAAATATAGATTGACAAAGCGAGAAAGAAGAGGGAAGAAATCCATCTGAGCTATGTTCACAAATATAATAAACTGAATACTTATCTAGCTGACAGCACCTTAGTTGTTTTGATGATCAGTATGCCACTGATTGTTTTATAAAGTATTGTGATTATTCTCAAAGTGGGCGGTGAGCCTCGACTAGTCAAGGTAACAGACCTCTCACGTCTCCGGAACCTGCCACATATAATGTATCAAAATTCCTTTTGTCTCTACAACTGATCATATATTCAAGGTGATAGCCCCATCTCTCGAACTGTTTAGATGTTATTGGCAGGCGAAATTGGTTACCGCGCCCCCTTCAAGCTATTTCATCAAATGGCACTCAGGTACACTAATTAAAATTTCTCTAAACTTTTTCAAGCTAGATGGGCTCAAAATATATATCATTGGAATCGTATGATCATGAGGGACAAGAATATGTGAGTTTTACGCCTCCTCGCGAGAATCATATAGGTATGTTACCGTGAGATTGATTCCACCTCCTCCTTTCCTCTCTCTCTCTCTCTTCCTGCAGGAAACAACCCAGGTTCACTGTCAATACATTAGATCTCACTGAACTTTTTGGATCCACTGCCAAATTCTAAACTCTAGAGGCAGTTTTCAATGACAAATATGACTAGTTACGACGAATTGATCTGGTGATTAATTGAAATCAAGACTTGATTTAACAACATGGATGGTTTGCTCTAATGAGCCCTTCGGAGAGCGTCATGTAGCACGCGCACCCTGGCCTCTTCTACGTCACGTTGCCAATAAAATGCGCAATTATTCTGCGCCTCCCCTTCGGTTCATTCCAGTCATGATCGATGTTTATTATTTGCTTCATTATTAAATCCTCTCTTCTACCATCAATTACATTCAAATCTGTATATCTCAGAGCTTTAGCGGTCTTCAGCAATCAGTAAAAGAAATTACATTACTGTGTAGGCTTCATGTCAATATTGGGATCCAAATTGTATTTATATAGCAATCACAAGAGAAACTAATAGAAAGGACATCGCATCTCTTTGACCAGGGTCATCAAAAAATTGTCCTGATCTCAGATGCATTATCCTGTATATTAATTATAATTGATAAGTAATAATAATTATATCAACTAGTCAATAACTCAAAATAAACACATCTCTACACAAATATTGCCCATCTTAGAAGCTTATTAAATTAAATTGAATGCCAACAAAGTTGAAAGAATAAACTTCTTTTTGCACGTGCTATTCGAACGTCTGGCCATATATCACAATTCTGATTGTCATCGATAACGAAGGAAAGGTAAATTATAAATCTATCTTGATATACAGCAACTACATAGTCATTTAACAGCATTATATCGAAGCCATGGACTCGCCAAATTCATCGATCGGATCCGCCACCTCGGACCATCCAATTTCTACCAAAGAAAAGAAACATCCCATTGCTTATCTCACTAGAACCGAGACTTTTGTGCCGGCCATCGAATCCACAAACTGGTAAAGCTTGGACGATGAGACCAACAGAACACTTTTCGGCAAATGTAATAACCTCAATGGCCATGGTCACAATTATAAAGTTGAGGTCACTATAAAGGGACCCGTCGACAGGACCACAGGAATGGTGATTAATCTGATGGAACTACGCGACATCATGGCCATGGTAATCGAGCCAATGGATCATCGTATGGCGATCAGATCTAGATTTTGATCACCATTTTGAATCAACCGATATAGTGACAACTCACAGAGAATATAGCCATTTATATGTGGAACAAACTCCATCAAATTATTGCCACATACCACGACAATGGTCAATTTGCGTCTACATGAAACGGATAAACATTATATAGACTACAAGGGTGAACTTGAGGATTCAGGGAATTCAATGGACGCGGACGACAACTGAAGGAGAAAGAAATCATTACATTGAATCACCGAAAGAAAATCTGATATGCAATTGATTTATTATTGCCGTAAACCCAAAATTACTTTTGGGTAACTGATTTTTGAGTTTGGTCATGATACTATTAATGTTATAAAATATACCTTTGTTTGCGTACAGTATTAATTTGTTGTCGGTGAAAATATTATGAATCATATCAGGTAGAAACCATCAAATTGATTCACGAGCATCAATTATTATCAGTATAATAATGCCATAGTTCACATATGATATTATCGACCATTGGATTGAATAAAGCTCAACCATTAACATCACATAGAAATCTTGTCGTATGTCTCCACCAGCCAAGTGCTTCTAGATCTCAACTTTGTGAAATTGTGTAGGAACATCCATTCGTTATATGATAAAGCCTAAAACTCGATCGATCGTAAATCTTTAATAACTCCTTAGTATTGTTGTCATGGATCACAAACCCGATAAGACCCGTCGAGGCACCAATAAACAATGCTCAAGATGTCACACAACAGACATGCAGATGAGAGATATAAATATCAGAGGAAAACTTGACTCCAATTTTATGGTGAATATAGACCAATTTTGAATCGAGTTTGAAGTCCATTAGTTGTCTTGGCTAAATAATAGTAATTCTATCTCCAATAAGATGCGATACATTTGTGTGGGACTGACTACGAGAAAGAGGTATCTCAAGCGACTGCCCAAAGAGGCATTGGATTATTATAGAAGCGGCGCGACGAGGAGATAACACTGAAAGCCAATGTGGAGGCATTCAAGAGATGGAAAGATATTGCCAAGATTCCTGAGGGATGTCTCATATATCAACATGCAATTGGAGGTATTTATGACCAAATTGACTGTCCCATAGGAGCCAGTCCAACGGCCATGCACAAGGTGGGAGTGTGTATACAACAACAACAAGTGGCCTATGATAAAAATAACACTATCCAACTTCTAACATTGTCCGTCAACCATCGCCAGCTGGCACACGAAGACGGTGTGAGTTGGGCCACGGCCGCCGGAGTGAGGCAGATCGGCTCGATCATGACCTTGAGCACTCTATCGACCACAAGCATCGAGGAGGTGTCAAACAAGAATCCGGACCTCATTAAATGGTTCCAATTGTATTTGTTCACCGATCGCCAGGAATCATTGAGGCTCATTCGTCGGGCCGAGCTGGCTGGCTTCAAGGCGCTCGTCCTGACGGTGGACGCGCCCAAATTTGGCACTCTGACGTCGGGATGTCAAGAACAACTTCAAGGTGGCCGCCGATTTCGTGGCCAATTTGATCACAAGTCCGCAAAGGGCTTTTGCTAAAGCCTGGAGTATATTGACGCCGCCATAAAGTGGACAGACATCAGCTGGTTACGCCAGGTCACAAGTCTACCTGTCCTGGTGAAGGGTATTCTAACTGTAGAAGACAGCCTGATGGCTCTGGAGCATGGCGCGGCCGGGATTGTAGTCTCGAATCGCGGCGGGCGTCAACTGATGGAGCGCCCGCCACCATTGGAGGTGTTGGCGGCATAACTCGCGCCATCAACGGGCGCTGTCCGGTATTTGTGGACGGTGGCATTAGGGCCGGCTCGGACGTGTTCCTGGGTCTGGCGTTGGGCGCCAGGATGGTCTTCGTGGGGCCGGGCCAATCCTGTGGGGCCTGGCGTGTGAGGGCTCGAAGGGGGCTCGGCAACGTTCTGGGCCTCTGAGGACGAGCTGGAGCTGACCATGAAACTGTCGGGCTGTCCGACGTTGGGCCGACATCAGTCCTTCCATGATCATCCACGAGAGCAGCCCAGTGGCCAAGTTGTAATGAACGGCCACCCAGCACGTATCTCTTAGGTGGATATGTTTTTGATTGGTAATAAACTTGTTCTAGTCTTAAAATAGCACGCAACACGAGAAGAGAGGGCCGTCTTTAATCTATTATTAGTCCTTGCAAATCTCGGCTCCTACTTGTTCTGATCATGCAGCCAATGTCTGAAGGTGTCTATATGAAATTTTTAACAATAATCATTTATATTCAAATAATCTTCTTCTTTCAACTAGAGAGATTGGAGAAAGGATAATCAACAAGGCAATGCCTGAATATCATGCCAAGATGAATAATTTGATTATACCGCTGGCCTACTGCAGGTGTTGATATTTGAACCCAGTCAGCTCATGCAGTCGAGTGGAGTCAGGCCTATTCAAATCGTTTAAAAGGCGAAATCTAGCGCCTCAGAAAATTCAACATCCACAGAGTTATCTCATAAGGAAGAGGAGATGGGCGAGACTCTGGCGCCCAGCAAATCGAACAAAGTCAGCAAAAATCCTCCACTTTCTTCACGTGACAAATCTAGACATGCTGTGTACCCATCGCCCGATGAGAAGGAGGCAAACGATAAGAAGGGAAGTTTCTGATGATCAATCAGTGGAGAAGAGCAAAAGCGAAAACACAAAATGGGACGGTATAGGAGTGACCAGCAGGTGGTGGAGCACATTTGCGACGAGCGGCCCACCAGAACTTATTCAGACCGGCCTCAAGCTGGCCCCCTCAAGTCGGATCTTCCTGGACACGAAGGCACGCCTGGCGCGAGCCTTCAGGAATAAACCTGACCACGTGCGGCCCACCGCCTTGTTGTATCATACATTCTATTCGAGTCGGGCATCGTAAAGGCCGAGTTGAAGAAATATGACGAAAAATTGACAAACTAATCGATGTCGCTCTAACCAAGAATCCATATGCTTTTTGCTGCGTCAAAAGTAATCAGTGTGGCACTGTAATCAATTGGTGGAATTAATGATATCTCCTATTAAAATCTTTAGTAGACACTCGTTTCTATTAATAGAATATACAATAACATGAGTTCAGATATCTTGTATCATTCGTCTATAATATCAGTCACTCTCTTGGGCACGTAGGGCCTTTCTTCGTTGACCATTGTGACGCAATCGATGATGGACAAACCGAAACACATAGCGTGCAACCAGTGCAGTCCGAATCGTTCACCTTCGATGTGCGTCTTTCGAGTCGAAAGTGATCGCCTGATAGCCCGAATCATTGCAGGTCAGTAAAACACTTGCCACAGTTGATACACATGTCCGATGTCGATCAGGCCACCACCTGCTGCTTGTTGTCCAGCGCCCTGGTAGGGCCCAATCTTGTTGTTCGACCAGCTCACCAGCTGCTCCACCTCTCCACTCGGCCCCCATTTCTCGTCTCATCCACCGAGTTCATCTCCACCAGTGGGCCAGTGTGGCTGTTCATTTGGCAACACCACCGTTGGCTACAATATTGTTTTGTTGTCTCTTCTTGGCTTGAGATGAGAGTAGTTCGCGCTGCTCCTTATATGGGCCACAAAGAAGGGCAACTGGAGGTCCTCGAGACACTGTCAATCATTGGTTTCAGGTCGCCAGCCGGAATAACCGCCTTACCGCGTTGTTGTTTCTTGCTGGTGGTCGTGTCGCCGCCCCTGAAGGTTTGTCCATTCCATCTGGAGGCCTGCCGTGACGATTCAAGTATAACGATGCCCTCAGGCCGCCTGCATAGTCGGCGACCACCGAATAGTCCTGATTCTGCACGGCCGAACAGATTTGAACGCAAACTCGCGCCCGCCATTATGAACTGGAGCGCCGTCTCGGCTGAGTCAATGCCACCTGTGGCCAGTATCGGGAAGCCGGGCAAGGCCTTGGCAATGGAGGCAACGCCGCGCAACGCTATGGGTCTGATGGCGTTGCCTCGACACCCTCCGTAGGTCGTCCGCGCCTCCCACCAACAGCCGGCCAGGGCCGGCCGTCGGCGCCGATGCTCATCAGGCCCGAGACGGTGTTGACGGCCGTCACCTCAGTCGGCGCCGCCCTCCTTGGCGGCCACAGCAATCTGCACGATGTCCGTCACGTTGGGCGTCAACTTGGCAAAGAAGGGCTTCTGGCTGGCCTCACGCACCCAGTGGCAAATGTCGCGCACCATCGGGCCGCTGGACCACAGGCCAGGCCCATTCCTCTCGCCCATACCATGCGGACACGACAGGTTTAGCTCGAGCGCGTCGGCACCCGCCTCGGAGGCCCTCTTGGCCAGCTCCTTCCAGTCGTGCTCGTTGTAGGAGCACATAATGCTCGCAATCAACACCTTGCTCGGATGTAGGCGCTTCAGCTCGCGAATACTCTTCAGCCAATACAGGCACGACTCTCGCTAATTAGCTCGATATTCAAGAAACTGCCCTGGCCGGGCCCGTACACGTGGCCGGAGGTGGTTCCCCAACAATCCTGGGCGAAACATTGGTCACAGTGTCCTTCTCCAGGGAAAACGTTTTTCGTCACGGCAAAGCCCCCAGCCCACGTCGAAGGCTCGCCGAATCATCGCCGAGCTCGTGGTGGGCGGCGCACTTGCCAGCCCAAATGGATTCTCGAAATGGATCCCGCAAATATCTATACTTATGTCCACCAAATCCACCGGAGTGTACATCAACGGCAGCTTATTGATTGTGTAAAACTTCATTAGCTCTCCCGATAGCTGGCGTCGCCGCCCGTAGCAGTCTCTGCTGTATTGTTGTCGCCAGTTCGCATCGATGCTGTTTGTTGTTGTTGTTTCAAGTAGCTGTGTATGTTCCAGGCGGCCGTCTTTCCGTCGTTCACCGCCTCCACTGTTGTCTCGGTGATAGCCCGACAGGTCGCCGCCACAAAACACGCCCGCCACCGAAGTGATCATCGTCTGTGGATCGATCCTCGGCAAGCCCGTCCGCTCTTCCAGTGCCACCGGCCTCAGGGCCTCCAGGAGGTCCTGGTCGTCGATCATCGAACCGAAGGCCGATATTATGAAGTCGGCCTTCAACCGTATCAGCTGGTCTCGATCAATTTCCACCTGATCGCTTGCGTCGTCCACCAGCTCAGTCCGATAGAACCTCCATGCCAATGATCTTACGATTTCTCTGGTCTCCATTGTTGCTGTTGGTCAATAGTACCTGTTTAGGGGCCACGAAAGGAATAAACCCGCACTTTTCCTCCACTGCTAGGCTCATCTCTTCAGGTACAGCCCGGATCTGGCTGAAGCCTCGCCTGAAACAAACGAACACCTTCGAGGCGCCGCATCTAATGGCCGAGGTGGCGCAATCGAATGCCGTATCACCGCAGCCTAAAACAATCACTCGTCCATGTAGTTTGGGTAGCTCATTTAGGGTCCAGTCTGCGGCGACGACGACATCTTACTACCGCAACAATCACTTGTTGAATTGATGCTCGTCACTTGCTGACAACATTTCGAACTTGCAGTGCACGAATTTAGGCGTGACTGACCATTGACTTGTGTTGATGGTGTATGTTCTTTCTGTAGCTGAACTCTCGACGAGTTCAACCCGACAGAATTTAGTTCAAATTTCACCTTACTGGCGCGCGAAACCAGAGGCAAGAAATCCTTTGACGTATAGAATCCATTGGATTGGTCCAGTTCCTTGAAAATGGATATAATCCTCGGTTGAGGCTTTCCCATTCCCAAATAAACGATCTTAAAACCTCCAGGAACGATCAAACTCACCTTACCCGAGCCATTCAGTAGGTCCTCCAGTGTTAGCTCATTTTTTCTTACTTAATGGACAATTGTAGTGCACCTTAACGCCTATATCTTGCATGAATTGGATCTCAAAGTCCACTGCCTCATAGGGGAGCCGATATTGTGGGATTTCGTCAAGCGACAGGCCACCGCCGTAAGGATTCTCTCAAAGATATGAATGTTCGAGTAACCTAAACGGCCCAGAAAGGTGGCGCAACTAATACTGGAAGGACCACAGCCCACCAAAGCGATGGTGTTCCACTAGTGTTTGCAATAATTGCTTGCTGTCGTCCTGGCCATCTTGGAGGTATGCCTCGATTTGATCTCCTCTATCTCTGGCGACAGTATTTGTGTTAGATTCATTAGCTTAAACATTTCCACTGAGAACTGCTGCAGGCCGCCACATTGATTGGCCCTCCTCGCTGGCATACAAATTACATCCACCGACACACAATCAAGCTCGTTGGGATGACCATTCCACAGGTCAGCCCCAGCGGATTGTCTGATAGGATGGTTCTGGCGGCCCCATAATAGTTTTGTTCGATATCATGCTAATGAATGCCTTCACATCTATCTGGGTGGGACAGCTCTTCGAGCAGGGCGCGTCGGCACATTTGAGGCATCTCGAGGCCGCGCAAGGCCGCCCGTTCGCTCAATGTCGTAGCGTTTTATATCGTCAAAGTTTGCCTCAATCAATTGGCGTGGGATCGAATTGGAACTCTTGTCTGGGCTTCTCTTCCAATGTTTCTTGATTGATTTTGTGTGAATTGTTGGAACCACATTGGCGTTTAATCTTGGCTTTTGGGTTCAGAGTCAATAAACTCTCAATATCTGGACTATCGAATATGAGAGCAGAAGAGGCGACAGGTGGCATGATGAACAGAGTTATATTTGTTGTCTGCTTGTTGCTAGTCGATTATTGATTGTGGGTCAGCATGGAAAGGTCAGACGAAACTCTCATATATATATCGGATAATTGAAGTAAATTATTGAAGAGAAGAAAACAATAAATTAACTGTAAATCTTGGCTCAAAATATTGAATTCGTTTTGTTCTGTGTAGGCACAACAACTGGATTGCAAAATATTTATCTCTATTAGTTGACAAATCACACCACAACGAGCAATATTTGATTGAATGACTAAAAATAGACTGACGAAAGGCACAAAGAAACAAACAGACCAATGAGAACTCATTGGCGTCCAACCAATAAAACGACTAGGTTACATATCTCTATCTATTGTATGGATATTTCTTTCATTAACGACGAGTACGGCCATGGCTCTGGCTGTTATTACTATCATTAGAGTATATGTCACAGAGAATACGACGTTTTTGTATTGATGACTTGACTCATCGCCAAATAACTTACTACATATCAACTGGACTGGCAAGCGCAAATACATTGATAGTGATAGTACATATCCACACAGATACAATAGTGGATACGTGCTTATCCCCACCGATAGAATGGCTAGCCAAAACAGACACCAAAAGCAGTAGTGGTGGTACCTATACTTAGGCAAATGACTGTGAACGAGCACAAACTGTTGCTACTTCCAACAAGTTGTCTGTAGAGATAGGAAGAGAGAGAGAGAGAGAGAGAGAGAGAGAGAGAGAGAGAGAGAGAGAGAGCTCAATGATCTAAAGCGAACTTGTGATCATTGTATCAATGTTGCGGTAATGCTCCATATGTTAGAATGACAATCATGAGAAGACAAGTGCTGAATTGAAATTGGAAACGATGAGTATATCACGTGCAAGTTGTGAAAACAAATAAAAATGCGCCAAATCGTTGAATCTTTCGTCTTCAGATTGATTCGTTGATAAACAATCTCGATGGACATCAGTAGGGGAATCCCATTCTGGTTAGTTTCAATTGCTTATTATTGGTTTTCTAGATTGTTGAAATGATAATATGGAACGGTGGCTGGTTTATAAGCTTTGACATTATGTTGAAGAATGTTTGCTGATGGATGGTGTGAATAGCAATTCAAAAGAGGGCAGGAGTATGGATGGGGCTAATTGGGGGACAGGTGTTCACCAGGCCTCCTCTCTTCAGCCGGCGCATCTCCAAATCCACCGTTGGTGTTGCGTTCTTTGTTGGTACTGTCTCCAAATCCATCTCCTTCAGATGTGAAATCGATGTTATTACTGGAAGAAGTCGGGCACCTCCTGTTGAGCCTGCTTGAGAGCCCTGGTTAAATCATTGATGAGTCTTCGGTCACGTTGCCCTGGGTCGAAGAAGCTTAGCGCAGCGGTCTTGCCAGTATTTCCGATACGTCCTGTGCGGCCAATCCGATGAATGTACTCATCCAGCTCATTGGGCATGTCGTAATTTATGACCATGGACACCTTGGGTAGATCAAGTCCTCGTTCTCCCACTACGGACTGGCGACCAGAACTTTCTTCATACCGCGTTTGAACTGTTCAGTGCCCGTTCACGTTGTGATTGATGACGATCACCGTGAATGCTGGTACATTGTATCCCGCCTGTGGTCAAAAAGGTAGATATAACATCGGCAGTGGCCTCTCGTTTGGGTGAATACAATAACTCTGTTCTTCGGGGTCGAGCTCCATAATATCTTCTGCTCACGTTTCTTTTGCGAGCGCTCGACCTGTATGAATCGTTGTTTCACATCTTCATTGGCCGCCCCAACCATACCAACAGTGATAAATAACAGTTGGGTTTCATAAATTCGCGAGCAATCGTTTGAGCTTCATCCTTGAATGTGGCGCTGAAGAACATTGTCTCGCCTCCTATCCATTGGTGGCATCGAGGGATGGGTAAACAATGCCCGCATTTCGGTCACAAATCCGTCGTCGATTAGTCGGATCTCCTCGTCAAGTATAATATACTTTAGATTTTCCAAACTAATCCAATTTCTTCCAAGAAAATCCTTCAATCGGCCAGGTGTTGCTATGCAAGAACGTGTGTTCCTTTAGATATCTGAGCTCTTAAGCAACCCGTTTGAATACCACCATAGATAAATTGGCACTTGATTACGGAATCCCGAGATAACTTGAGAGCTTCAACATATGTTTGCTTGGCCAGCTCCCTAGTAGGCGCCATCACGATACAGTAAGGCCGCTGACATTCTTTCTCCATATTGAGAGCTAATATCTTTTTCGTTTAGTATGGTCTGGAGGACTGGTAGCAAGAAGGCCGTTGTTTTCCCTGAACCTGTTTGGGCGCACCCAACCAAGCCGCGTCCTTGACTGATAGCGGGAATGGTGTAGCGTTGGATTGGGGTCAATTTCTGTATCCAGCTCGATCAATATTACCGAGCAACAATTCGCTGCTTATGACATCGCTAAACTTATTGATGGGGTCAATTTTGGCTCCCTTAATATCCACCTCAATACGATCGAAACGGTCAAAGTTGATCCCCGATCAATCTTTCATCTGCTCTTCCTCTTCCAAATTCACCTCATCGGGTCTGAAGGACGGAGGTCTTTCCTCGCCGCCCCTGCCGCCACCAAAATCACTACTATTGTTCCGTTCGCGGCCGCCGCCCCGCCTCCAAAAACCTCTGGCTGATCTTTCTTCATCTCTGGTTCTACCGCGGCTACCGAATTGAATCTCAGTCGTACCGCTGGTCTCGGTAGTTTTTCTTCTCCCAACCAAAGCTTGGAAGTTTTTATAAATTGTCGATGGTGGATTTTTCGGAGTGGTCAATAACAAATTAGCTCCAAGTTGTTTGAGATGAGTATTTTAGATGATTGTCGATACTTACCTCATTGTAGAATCGTGAAATGGATATGATTTTAAAATGATTACACTGTTAATATCGCTAATCTCTATAATATAAAGTCAATTGTGTGTAAAGTGTATTTATATTCCTAGTTATTTAGATGTATATTTATCTAGAACTACTGTAAACCAGAAAACCCAGAGCGAACTCGAGTGCATGGACAGTAAAGAGGGGGTCATGAACAACCGAAGCACAGCAAATTCACTGAACAAGACAAAGAGGGCGAGATAGAATTGCGTGCAGGGGAGACAATGCGCCTGGAGTGATGAGCTCGAAGTGTGCGTTAATCCTCTGCTTGCGTCGGCTAGTAGTTTCTGGTTCCAAAGGCAGTAGCACGTGCAGGGAGTGCGCGCAAATCTAATTGGCGCGAAAGTTCAAATATGAAATTCGTTCCATCTACTAAAAGCCACCTCTACTTCTTTCAGAGCCAGTTCAGACAATCTTATCTAGGTGTAAAAACCACGTAAACGGGAATAGCATTCAACTAGCCTAAATCTATAGATCGATTTAGTGACAGTTAGAGCGCCCAATATTCGAATATTTTTGAAAATTAATCATTATCACTGTCTCAAGCTTATTACATGGCATCAATTCAAGCTCATCACAAAAAGCCACCCAGAGGAATGAAGTGAGTACAGTTGAAATTTTGTCAAATCGGGATGGTCAACAAGTGATATGACTCCAGCTCACTTTATTATAACCTACTCAGCCACCCAATTCTAGCATCAAGCTATTAAATTACAGGTGAATGAAGGGCTAGATACAATTTCCGGGACCAATGGTGGGCGTAGCAATTAATGGAGTAATGTGTAAGCTATAAGGAAACCCTCTACTTAGGCTCTTGTCTGCGACTGAACATGTGATATACCACTGAATGCAGCTTGACAAGCTGATCCTCAAACTGCCTTCAGAAATCCCAACAACTCAACCATTTCTTGTGCCATGAAATTTGTCCATAGACTAACACAGTACGAAATGCACAGCAGACAGTGCCGCCGATTACGTAAGAATGGCAGTTTGAGAATGAGCTTGCCGGTTGCGTTCAGGGGTGTATCGCATGTTCAGTCGCAGACGAACGCAAAGTGGGGTTTTCTTAGACCTTGTGGGTCGATTAGAAGATTTCCATCAGTACCTTTCACCAGCGATAGATAGAAACAAAATTCATACAACTGACAAGAGGAGGAGTTGAAAATGAGAGGACTGAGGCTGAGAGCTAACTTCGACCCCATGAGAGTCGCAACTAGACTCTCGGCAGGAGACAATCCATTTAAGCGGGTCGGGCCCCAACGGAAAGTCACAGCTTTTCCTGCTCCCGTCTCACACCGCTAGTACTTCTTGGCTTGTCTTACTTTAACACTGATTCCAGGCCTAGTTGGACCTTTTTAAATGGAACCAGCGCTGGAGTTAGATCAGAGGTTCTTTCTGTCTGGCTGTTGCTATAAAGGCCGGCCCTACTCCGTGTTTAAAGTTCGTTATTTGTTTAGGATGAGGATGAGATAACAACTTTGGGCCGAGCCTGTCTCCTTATGTGTGTCTCATCTATCCCAGACAAGGCCGTTGAGTGATATAACGCACTCATGGGTTTGCCGTGTCGGTGGGTATGTTGGTCTCTGTGTCGGTGTGTGATCGTTCCTCCGAGCGACCGACACCGACTGGGCGCGGCTGGCCGGGCGGCGGCGCGCCAAAACAACACAAATCTGAAACAGCGAGACATCAAGTCAGAGAGAGAGGCAGAGGCGAGGGAACGAGAGTCTCGTTACGAGACGACACGACTGGAAAGCCCAGTCTCGTTGAGCGAGCGGCCGATAGAGCAAAACGTTTGCTCCTCGCACACGGGCCAGTCTCGAGCTGCACTTGCAGTTTTGGCCAGCTATCGCGTGTGAGCTAATTGACAACATGAGGCCCGGTGAAGAGATGTTGAACGACAAGACTGACTGGCTGACAAATGGAGCTGTTGAGCCGAGCTTCGTCCATGTCCGGATGCTGGCGCGCTATTCCATCGTGGACTCGTCGTGTTTGTGTGATGGCGCAACGCGCAACTTCGCCACCGGCATCGGGCAGGTCCATAATTCAGCTCGACTTTTGGGAGCGGCACTGCATGGCAGTCGGCGGCGGCGGTTAGTGCGGCAAAATCTCGCTCTTGCACGGCGTGCGGCCAACGTCGACGGCGAGGAGAAGCCAACGCGAGCGGCCAAATAAGGAGAAAGGAGAGGAACAGCCTCTCTACTCCTCCTCACTCGAATTTGCTCGCTCGGCGTCGTTGCGGCGATGGCGGCGGCTGCCGACCGACGAGACGAGACGAGCTGACTGAATTTTGCGGCCGTAATGAGGGTGCACATGCTGACGGCCGCACAGACAGTCGCACAAGGGAAGAGCAACGCCGGCGTTTGACGGACGTGCAAACGCACAAAACATGCCCAAAATTCGAACTTGCAACGAGGGCTGGGCGCCGTCGGCGAGTCCTCGTCGAAGCCGGCATTGTCAGCTCGCTAGATCATCGTTGTTCTCGGTCTCATTGCAGGAGCATATCAACAGCCATAACCATAAAATAAACGTTAACTTCATCTAGCGACTACAAACTAAAAAAGGACCTTAGCAGCTATTTCTAGTTCATTGGAGATATCAACATCCTAGAGGCTCATCACATCAAACGGCTTCTCTTTCTCTGTTTCTCTGTTTCTGAATTTGTCCATCTCGGCGCGAGTTTGTCTGTGTGTCCTCGTCGTCTCTCATCAGTGTCACTCAGCCTCACTAGTGCTCTCCTAGTCTTGGTAAATATTCTCTCTACTGTGTGTGTGTTTTACCAGAGTGAAGGGCAACGGCAGCGAAATTATTAGTGAGCCAGTTGGGTCTCCATCATCGTCGTCATCATCATCATCATCATCATCATCATCAACGGCAGCCATCAACAAGCGAGCGACTCAGGCAGGAGCAGCAGCTCATGCAGTATTGGCGATCGAAGCAACACCATCCACCTCCCAGCAGAGAAGAGTTGAGTCCGACTGACTGTGCGGAGTTGAGTTGAGCGAATTACACACAAACTCACGGACAGACACACTGGCAGACTCACACATTGAAAGGATAGTCAAAGCGCCTTGGATGTCGAGTCGGAGAGGACAGCACACCATGAGCACAGTGTGAGCTGCAACGACGACAACGAAATCGGCAACGACGACGGCAGCGGCGGCGACGGCCGACGACTACGACGGCAACGACGACGACGACGACGACGCCAACCTCAGCAGAAGCACAGGCAGCACGCCCAGTAGTAGCAGGAGCAGCAGCAGAGGCAGCCTCCAATACACTGGCATCACTTAACTGCGCTTGGAAGCTACACTCACCGCCACACTTTATAACAAAATTCGCTCCTCTTTTCTTCTACCATCTTACTGTGTCTGATTTATACACATTATTGTATATTATATATTTAAATTTTTACATATATTTCATCATCATCCTTAACGATAACAGTAAATAGTACCTAGTAACTCAAAAACACACCAAAAAAATATATACTTCACTCGGAACAACCAATCACTAGAGAAAAACTAGAATTCGATTCTGATAATCATTATCACATCAATCGTCGAGTTCATAGATTATATTCATAACCACATTATCAACATCACCAAAACATATATATATACCAATTAAATTTAAAACGATAACAGTAGTAGCAAATTTAAATCAAGATGGCAGACGACGAAGTAGCAGCCTTGTTGTTGACAATGGATCAGGTATGTGCAAGGCCGGTTTCGCCGGCGACGACGCCCTCGTGCCGTCTTCCCATCCATTGTCGGTAGACCTCGTCACCAAGGTGTCATGGTTGGTATGGGCCAAAAAGGATTCATACGTCGGTGATGAAGCGCAATCTAAGCGTGGTATATTGACACCTCAAGTACCCTATTGAGCACGGTATTGTTACAAATTGGGATGACATGGAAAAATCTGGCATCATACTTTTTACAATGAATTACGTGTTGCACCGGAAGAACATCCAGTATTATTAACAGAAGCTCCGCTCAACCCGAAAGCCAACAGAGAAAAGATGACACAAATTATGTTTGAGACCTTCAACACACCGGCCATGTATGTGGCCATTCAAGCTGTTCTCTCACTATACGCCTCTGGTCGTACAACAGGTATTGTGCTGACTCTGGGTGATGGTGTCTCGCACACAGTTCCAATCTACGAAGGTTATGTGCACTACCACACGCCATCTTACGTCTTGACTTGGCTGGCCGTGACCTAACAGACTACTTGATGAAGATTTTAACCGAACGTGGTTACTCATTCACCACCACCGCCGAGCGTGAGATTGTTCGTGACATCAAGGAGAAGCTTTGTTACGTCGCATTGACTTCGAACAAGAGATGGCCACAGCCGCCTCAAGCTCTTCATTGGAGAAGTCATACGAGCTACCTGACGGTCAAGTCATCACAATCGGTAACGAACGTTTCGCTGCCCGGAGGCTCTTTTCCAACCATCTTTCTTGGGCATGGAATCTTGTGGTATCCACGAAACTACTTACAACTCAATCATGAAATGCGATGTCGACATCCGTAAGGACCTATACGCCAACACAGTCCTATCTGGTGGTACAACCATGTACCCAGGTATTGCTGACCGTATGCAGAAGGAGATCACTGCACTTGCTCCAAGCACCATGAAGATCAAGATCATTGCTCCACCAGAGCGTAAATACTCAGTCTGGATCGGAGGCTCGATCTTGGCTTCATTGTCAACCTTTCAACAGATGTGGATATCCAAGCAAGAATACGATGAATCTGGCCCAAGCATTGTTCATCGTAAATGTTTCAAGTTATCAACACCATTCACGACATATTATTTGTCGGTCTGTCTACAACAACAACAGTACAAACACTTACATACATACAAACATACACAAAACAAACAAACAACAATGTCTTATTCATATATATATATTATATATTTGGCTGATGGTTCAATACCGGTTGGCCCTATGGAGCGACAAGAACGCTGACTAATTTTTTTGTCAGCCTAAACCGATAGGCTTTTCATGTCTTGATATGTATACGCATGGAGATCAGCAATGATGGAAGGTTAAATAAAATTCAGCACGTCTCAGAACCCTATACAGAACTCAGCTGTCTCTTATCTCGTGTCTCAATTCAATTACTGTCAACAAGACATCATGGTTGTCCCCTTATTCATCAAGGGGTCCAAAAGCCGGCACGTGTAAGCAAAGAAACAGGGACGTCACAAATGATGATATATAGAGAGAATTAGTGATACATCTGAGGTGAAAAAATTTTCTTAGAATTTTTTTAATTTTGTTTTAATTTATAATAATCTTAGTTTACTTCTGGTCCTTCTGGCCCTTCCGGCCCTTCTGGTCCTTCTGGTCCTTGTGGTCCTTCTGGTCCTTGTGGTCCTTCTGGCCCTTCTTGACTTCCCTGGTTTGCTGGCGGTGGGGCAGCCTTGGCTGGGGTTTGTTTTGAAGAAGATGGAGGCTTATCGGCTTGGGCCTTGGCCGCTGCCTTAGCCTCAGCAGCCTGTTGCTGTTGGATCTTGGCATCCTGGGCAGCATAAGCGGCCAACAGGGCGGCCTTCTTCGCTGCGATTCTCTCCTCACGTCTACGTCTTGCCTCACGAGACTTCTGTCTTCTGGCCTCAGCTTGGTCAAGCTGAATCTTGGCGCGGACCTTCTGACTTACGCTTGTGAATGAATTCCATGAGAACACGCTTGTTCTTGAAAACGTTACCCTTGGCCTCTCGCGTATAGATCATGATATAGATGTTTGTCGATTTTGCTTGCGCGATATTTCATTAATAATCTACGAAGAACCCTTTGTCTTCTCATCCACAAGACTTTGACCGGCATCCTAGCATTGGCTGTACCCTTTCTCTTACCAGGACCGGAATGTCTGCCCTTCCTTCTTGCCTCGTGGCGTTCCCCTAACACGAGCTCGCGAGTGTACGGCAACTGGCTTTGCCAATTATAAGACCATCTTTGATCAATTTTTTAACGTGTTGACGGAATTGGCGTTGGCTATCTCATTGGTCTCATTTGGATCGAGCCATATTTTGTTCTTGCCGCACTTGAGGATTGCCGATGCAAGACGCTTTGCAATAGTAGAGAACTGTGTTTACATGATTTAGAAGAATAATCAGTTAGAGAATGCGAGAAAGTGTTGTCAGTTGTCAAGTGCTAAGAAGCATATAGTTTTGGTGATGGTAAATACAATTGTTCAAAGGAATTCTTTTTCTTACCTCATATCTGAATGTTTCCTTCAACGGTTGCAGTTAGTTCCCTGTAAGAGTAATATAGTGTGTGATGAATGTTCTAATAAGTTGTATCTATCCAAAGGTGCAATAAATGACACCTTCCAATGATATAATATAATTATTTATATTGTTTGATAATAAATTATTATTATAGTCGCCTCTGCAGAGCGTATTCTATAACCAATATCACGATTGAAAACATGACCACATTGTGCCTCCATACAGAGAACATGCACTAGCGAGCGGATGCACAGGAAAGAAATGCTCGGCGGGCCTAATGCGCATGCGCCGTTTGAATGCCGCTTTCTGATGCGTGTCAGATTCGACGAGCGCGAAAGTTTGAACATCATTCTCACAGTTTTTCTACATCGAACTGTACATATTAGATTATAGCGATCAATATGATCATTAACTCGTTGCTAATTGTTGATGTTGTTCATCATCATCACGACAAGTATTAGACCGACTGTTATTGCGTAAAATTTTGCATCGTCTTGACAACCATTTCAAGGTTGGTTCAAGTTTGGTCAGAATACCTGGCGTTGGTGGCGATCGTCTCTTTTTGTTCCATATAAAATGTCATCGCCCATTGAACCACCACCAAGGTTGGAGTAATTGATTCAATTTAGATCTCAAGGCCACTGAAGATTGGCTGCTACTAATGCTACCACTTTGATGAGAGATCCAATGGCTCTGATGAAGGTGGTAAGAATGTTGCCAAAGATGAACTATGATGTTGATTAAATTGGTTCTGTTGGTTGTGTTGTAACATCGAAGGGTTCGTGTATGAGGTCACTGTTTTCTCGAGGATTGTTAAAATTATGATGGTGCTGTTGTTGAGCTGCAGTTAATTGAAAGTCAGGTGACTCGGATTAGCTGGCTCTCATCGGCAAATGAGAACACAGGCTCGTTAAGCGTCGGCGACCTGGCAAACTGGCCAGCTCTTGGTCGGTATAGGCTGGAACGGGGAACGGCGAATTTGTTAGCTTGACAATCTTTTGATGATTTTGTCTTCCTTTTTCGATTGTTATTTGAATTGATATTATGATTGTGATGATTTTTGATATGATTACTGTTATGGTCATTATTGTGATAGCCAGAGCGACCAAATCCAAGCTGGTTCAATACACCCCGCGAGAAAAGGCTAGATCCCTTCTCTTTCTGATTGTTTTTGTTGTTGATGGCTATTGTTGGCGCAGGCAAAAGGACTGGCTGGATTCCAGAGCTAGCCGGAGACAACTTGCTGCTTATTGTGGTTATTGTTAGATCTCATAAGATTCTTTATCCTCTGATTGAGAAAATTTGTAGTTTGCATTCAGTGGGCCTTGTTGAATACCCTGGATTGAGAATGAATTGGTCAGAGCAGCTGCCAGTATCTTACCATCAGGTAACCTAATCAGATACCCAGGGACGGTGGCCGCCAATGGTATGGGGGACTGCCGTCAGCATCTTAGATAGAGCCCATTTGTTGGCCAAATCAGTGAGCATAAGGTTTACAGCTTTACCAGATGTATTCCTACCACCAGCACCAAAACCGGCCACTGGCTGGTGCTGATTGAGCACGTTGTTATCTAAAATAGTCGAGGCAACCTGTAGCATCATTTGGTAAGGATTTGCTGGTTGATTAGCGGGGGCCAGGTTGGGTGGAGTTAGTTGTTGCTGCACTAGGGCTGATGCTGGCTGAACGTTGTTACGATTCGAGGCCGCCAATAGATTCGCGTACAACTTTGTAGAACAGGATTCAGATGGTCCGAGTGAGTATTTGAACTATGAGATTGTTGATGAGGATTAGATTCACGATGATGATTGTATTGGTTGGTTGACGAGGCGATTGTTTGTTTCTCTGGAGTGTAGAGATTGCCCAATATCGAGGCTGAAAATTGAGGATCTCCCGTGACGGCCTCCAGAGCTTGATGGCATACTTCTTTGTTTGAGATCATCATCAAAGTTCAGCACTACTTTTGATTGGTCACTGCCGATTATACTGCCACCGACTGTATGGTCTCTGTTCTGATGTTGATGATTATTATAAGGCATATGAATGTAGTCCTCATATAGGTTCCACTCTCTGAGGCCATTCCATGATCCTCATTTGCGTTCGCTATCTTGTAATTCTCGGCATCCGGCAGTTTCAGGCGATACGGGACGCCATGTTGTTGCGCTAACTGGCCAATGGTCAATGGGCGAGGTATAACACTGTTTGGAAAAGAAGGCAGAGTAGAAGGGGACACGGCTGATGTGTCTGTCGTATAATATAAGGACTTTTGAAGGAGTCGTCCAGTGGATTGATGTCACTTGAAGGTCCCATGTCTACTGGAAATGGGTGTTTGTTGTTCAGACTTAATAATGGCGAGTATGGTTCGTAAGATTGCGGATGATTTAGACGATTGTGATGATGTTGTTGAGCAGTTTTAATTGTTAAGTCAACAAAACCTTCTTTGATCTTCAAATCATCGACAACTATTTTGGTTTCTCTTTGTTGTGCTAGTCTTCTTAGGATTCTTTATTCTCTGGGTGCCCTTATGCGTTGATTTAACATCACCATAGTTTGCGTGTTTTAATTCTTGTTCTTTCAATGTCTTATTGCCTATTGAAGTATCATCACTCGGCGCGTTTTTTATCAATTGCATTTCTCTCGCCCCTGTTTCTGAGCTTAATTCTGCCGTAACTGTGTTAGATGATGGTGAAACCAATATCACTTTGACTGGTCTTGGCTTTTTTATCTGGACCTTGGGTGTTTGTTCGTTTTTGTGTCTTTAGTCGACTGGAGTTGATGCCTCTGACGGACTTTGGTAATCGCTCGGATAATAGATGACCGCACTGGGCTGTGTGGCCCATAGATTGGTGTCTTTAGGTTGATGGTTTGAAGCGGAAGACGTCGACTTGGCCGCCGGATTGGGAACCAGTTTTGGCTCTTCAGAAGCTTTCAGATTTTCGTACATTTGACGTAGATCTGTTTGTAGTTGGGTTCTCAGCGCTTATTTGATCTTTAAACGATGAGTATCGTTTTGCGGAATCTGTATTGTTGTCTGAATTTAGGCTCAAATCAAAATTTACCTGATAGGAGACTTGAGGGAATGTTTATGTGGTGGCTTCTTTGTCAAATTATTGTTTGCCGTTGAAGTGGGCATAAAATGATTTACTAGAATCTCTGCTGTGTAGCGCCTCGCATTTGCTATTGATGTCTTGCTAAGAGAACTCTCTAGACTTGACAACTCAAACAGGCTGGCTGGTCGCAAATTAAGAGAAGTAGAGTCCACGTTTGACCAATAAGGTCCCCTTCATCAACGAGTCTAGTTGTTGGTTCATCTGATACTGTTGTTGATGTCCAGTCTTGGCCAGTAAATCAGTCCTCAATTTGAGTGCATCGTTTTGTTGATCTGGCGCTCGATTGTTAATCGATTGCCTAAAATGCCCAACAGATCCTCCAACTTAGCTTGAGATATGATCGAGTTTTGTATTGATGTTGGCTGGTCACTGTCATGATGGTCATCAATCAAGTGTTGCTCCTGTTGATGATAGTTGATCTGGGTATTGTCGTCAATTCTTCTTATATCATCTATATTGGCTGAAACATTTTGGTGTTCCACTACAGTTGGTTGTTGATTAGTGATCGTATCGAGATTGGATTCAATTAATTGCAAAGTCTCATCTGCTTCTGTAGATGTTGGCAGCTGTTCTAGATTGTGTTCTGATGGTAAAATTTGCCGTATCGCGTGGGTATGGATCAGTTGTATTCGAATCCAGTGAAGAATCTCTATTGAATGATGTTGGCAGGCTTGTAGTTGTTTCTTCGAAGAGATTGTTGACAACGAATTCTGCCAAGATACAATCGCCGATTATCTTCATCCTCTTCGAACGGTGTTGGAGTAGTTGTTGATAATATCGTAGTTTTACAAACCAATTGGTGTTGATAGGAGATCACCAGCACCACTCTTGTTGAGCCTTGCACCAGTAACTGCCGAGCTTGTGTGATTCGTTGGTATTCAAAGTTCGATTATCACCATTTTGTTCTGTTGTTATTATCGTTGGTAAACTTCTCGGCTCCTGATTAAGGTGAACTTGTGTTGTTGGGAGAAATGTCGTCTCTGTCACTATATTATGTTTGATTAGAGATATGTTATTCATAATTACGGGCGTTTCTGGCCGTGACGTTAAACAGTGGACTAAATTTACACTCATTATCAACAAAATTGCTGAGATTAATTTACAACTTCCACGAGACATTCTAATTTGGCCTGAAAACAACCTGATAATTCTTGAGGTATTCACTTTGAATGTAAAAGCATTTGAATATATTATTTGATTCAAATGATATCTCAACTTGAGTTTTTACTCTCTTGATAATTCCGGACATCTTGAAAATATCACAACGGGGTTAGATGCGAATCAAAAATATGCTTTAGTTATTGGAACAAATCCAACTAATGTAGGTTTGGTGATCACTAAGGACAGAATCGAAAATTTATGCTCCCTACATTCACCTTGAAATTTCATCTTGATGAAAGCGGATTGACACCAAACAAATGAAAGAACTGGATCGATCATCTTCAGGGGAGCCTTTCAGCGAGATCTTTAAGGTAACTAGTTTGGTGGTCTTACTTTAAGATCCACAATTGACCGCACGAGATTGATTGTTGTTGTGTCCGACAAAGAGACGTCCTCATTGTTTATCTGCCAACAAAGTTGATCGAGTTTTTTCATTGCTGATGATGAAGGACGACATAAATGTAGTTGATGAAGGGAACTCAAAGTGATTTCAAAATATATGTCAGCAATCCGAATTCATCACTATTGTAATATATTTGATCAGGGTAGTCCCATTAAGAATGACTTACTTGGCAATCATTGTTATTGTCCTCGTCTTTGTTTGTTGGTTTTAGTTCGCTCCGAACGAACAAATAAACGAAAACATCACAACCTTTAAAATCAAATTAAATGGGCCATCTTCCTATCAGGACAGTAGAAAAATAAAAAGTTGTAAACCATCGAGTTTTAACTTCTTCAAGGATAAACAGAATGTTGAATTTTTGTCATTCATACATACAAAGACATAAATAATTGTAATCTCGTAGTCTCCTACTTCTTTTGTATTTGTTTGTTGAATTTTATAGAATGATATCTATGCAAGGTGAGATAATTTTATGGTGCAATGTTACTGTCGTCGTCACCGTCGTCCTCCAAAAAATAAGTTTTCCTCTCTTCAAGCAGTTGTTGTTGTATATCAAAAATATTATATCAGATCATCACATCATTAATGGAAATCCAGCGACAGGTGGGAAGAACTCCTTGTTGACACAATTTCTCAGTGCCTCTGGATTGTAGTTTGTTGTAATAGCTCGTTTCATTTCTGTTGCCGCCATTTCTCTTAATTCGGCACAACTAGCATCACTGTACCAAGCCGAGTGAGGTGTTACTATTAAATTCGGTAAATCTTTTTAGTGGACTTTCGATACTAGTGACATCAGGAAGTTGTTACATCCAATGCGGCCGCCCTGATACGTCCAACTTTGATCGCCCGGCCAAGGCGGCTTCATCAATTAATCCTCGGGCAGTGTTGACCAAGAAAGCTCTGGTCTTATTTGTTTCAACGTTTGGTGTCCAATCAGAAATTGATTGTGTTCATTTAGTGAGCAATGTAATGTGATACAATCGGCTTCTGCATTAATATATCATTGAGCGTATAAACACGCGTTATACCTAAACCTTTCTCGACACCATCTGGAATATATGGATCATAGAAGATGACGGTAAACCAAACATTCGGGCTCTTAGGGCTACTCGCCGTGCCAATGCGGCCCAAACCAATAATACCCAATGTGTCTCCACGAACTCGGCAGCATCCATTTGCGGCATCACGAACTTGCTCACTACTATGAAAACGTCTTCCTCTCTTGCAGTACCATATTGGCCAACCAATAAGTTCGCCTGTAGAGATTCAATATTAAACATAATGTCGTATCGGCCACCTCCTCGGCACCATAACCTGGAACATTACAGACAGCTATCCCAAGATCGGCTGCTGCCTTGATGTCGACATTATCAATTCCCTGATCCAATGCGCGTACAATGGTTTTAAGCGATTTAAATTTCTCCAAATCTTCTCTGGTCAATGTAATTGTATGCCACATCAAAGCGCCAATCGCCTCGTCCAAAACTTTCTCATGAATTTCTGACGTAGCTGATGCATCACAGAAGGCAACAGTTGCCACATCCTTCAATAATGGCATCTCAATTGAACAGTCTCTTCCATCGAGCAAGGCAACAAGTGGCTTGCTACAACAGGTGGCTGTAACGACGACAACCCGTTCATGGACGATCTCCTATAGATGAATGAGCATTTGGCGGTCCGTTAGTATTGAATATGTCCATGTTGATTATGTTTTTTAGTTTGTTTGATCAATACTAATCATCAAAAATAAATCTAACAATAAGGTGTTTTTGAAGCAGACAGTAGTGTTGAATATAAAATAGAATGAGTTAGGTTGAGAGCGAAAACTCCTGATGTGGTCGCGAGGGTTTGGCGGACGAAATGAAGTAACAGCAATAACAAGTTCAAACAAACGGCGATACAACGAAATTAACACTGGTAGTAGCACGGCAAACGCGTGTGCGATGTGACCATCCCAACGTGTGTGTGTATATGTGCCGGCGTCGCCATCGTCGTAGTTGTCGCCGCCCGCGACGGCTATTTCCTGGCGCCGCGCGCGACAAGTTCGTCAAAGTTTTTCGTACAGGCCCGATAGAGCTCTCCGTTCGTTGTGGTGTTGGCGAAATGGACTGGCGGCGGCTGCTACGCGCCCAACGAGCAAACAAGTGCGTGTCGTCGCTCGCGTCCACTTGATCAATGCTGGCTAGGATCTACCGCCGGCAAGCAACATGTGTTCGCTAGGGCGCGACAAAGCCGGCGACGGCGGCGACGACGACGACGACGATGGCGACGGACGGTGAGGACGTCGACGGCGACGGCAGGACGAGGACGACAACCAAGATAACAACAACATTTTTTAACCAGAGGATTATAAAATGAAACTTCAATCTTGGGACCCCAATCATTCCTCATCCAGTCGTCCAACACATCACTTAAAACAAACCAGCCTCAAAACACACCTGCCTCATTATGTTCACTGACATCACATATTTGACGATAGCAATTGCTGTGTCCATCGCCATCACCGCAAATACCCAAGACTTCATGCGGTCCTCAAGTATCCCTGTACTGAACCACCTAATATAGAATTGAACAAACTCTCGTACCTCAGCGAAGAGCTACTGACCAATCAAGCTGTCAATGAATGCATCCGATGTTTCTGTCCGGGATACTATTGTAACAATGCATCTGGCGCAATGAAACATGCCAGGCCGTTCCACCTACTATCGCAAACTGCAAAACAATATACAAAGACCTATCCAGACCCGTGGAAAAACACAGATCACCAATCCAATCGAGGCTACCCACAACAGACCATAGGGTCTTTACAGATGATCAGTGCGAGCTGGCCATGACAAAATACAGGAGTTATTCAACCGGTTGCTGCGTCAACCCTTACCTGAACCTCAAAGTCAACCTGAACCTCAACCTGAACCTCAACCTGAACCTCTCAAAGTCAACCTCAGACTGAAACTCAACTCTCGAGCCCAAACCCGAGCTTCAATCCTGAACCTGAGCCCCAACCAAAGCCTAGGCCTACAAAGAGGAAAACCAAAAAGAATATCCAAACCAAACACGACGACACCTAAACCAACCACGACAACACTCAAACCAACTATGACAATTACCCAGAACACTTGAAAGCTTGGATCCTGGGCATTAGAACCGAATATAGACTATGGGACAATGACAAATTAACATTAATAACCTTACAGTTTTGTTATTATGGCCATTACACTTTCGTTTCTATCTGTGTGTATGATAATGTTCTTGTGCATGAGCCAACTTATGAGGTCGAGCAAAATAAACTTCATGCAATCCATCTTCCAATAATGTCACCTCCCTGTAGATCCAATGGGTTGCGCCATTTACTTCTGACCTTGTTTCCTCCATACCTGGCAGCATTACTTTATCACCCACCTTGAGCACCGGCTTTCAGGAAGTCTCCGTCTCTCGGTTTCTAGCTCCGCTCCCGATGGCGACCACTCTCCCGTTGTGGGGTTTTGTTTGGTTTTCTGGGCAACATGATGCCACCCTTAGTTTGGGCTTCAGCTTCAATCTTCTTCACAAGGACCCTGTCAAAACATGGGCTCTATCTTGGTGGACATCATCCTAATTGATAATAGACGGATCATCTTGAATAGTTGGAGTCAACAATATAATAATACTTTAGTATATTTATGAACTAGATATATATTATTTATAGTCAAATACAATGATGATATAGTGCTTTATGTATTGGTTATTATTCTGCCTAATTGAATTAGGTTCCAAGTGCAAAATCTATTCTGATTTGAGACAATGAGATCGAACAGGCCATGCGGGCGCAATGGACATACGCCGAAATCCTCTCGCGTGCCGAGTTGCGTCCAGAAATTACGAGAAACTCGTGCAGTGTTGCCAACACTGCGTCGTTCAGGGTATACGCCAATTCTGGGATGAAAAATGGGCCTTTCTTATGCAATCCGGGAAATTAGGTTAACAACGATTGAATTATTCTTGAATCTTGGCGCTTTCAGTGATTGCGCATGCGTTGCAGCGAAGTGCGGGTAAGGTCGCAGAGAGAAATAGGCGAATGGATTTGCACATACATTATTTCTTCAAGCAAAATAAAAACCAATCTACAAAACCCATTACATTATCATAGTATTTGATTATTATTATTATTATCAATATATATACATAGATAATTCATACATTTATTGATTATTATCATATTGTTGACTCTTATCAAACTTTTTTAACATCATAAATATGGCTCTTAAACGTATAAAAAAAGAACTTGAGGATTTGAAACGCGATCCGCCAGCACAATGCTCAGCTGGACCAGTAGGCGACGATTTATTTCAATGGCAGGCTACAATGCCATGGGACCTCCAGATAGCCCATACCAAGGTGGTGTATTCTTTCTGACTATACACTTCCCAACGGATTACCCATTTAAACCACCGAAAGTGGCTTTCACAACAAGGATTTATCACCCAAATATTAATAGCAATGGCAGTATTTGTTTGGATATATTAAGGAGTCAGTGGTCACCAGCGTTGACAATATCTAAAGTCTTATTATCTATTTGTTCGCTTTTATGCGATCCAAATCCAGACGATCCATTGGTGCCGGAGATTGCCCGTATATATAAACGATCGTGAAAAATACAATGAACTGGCCAGGGAATGGACGAGGAAGTACGCTATGTGAAATTACAACTACACTTAAAAACGATCGCTATATCAAGGTAATACGAATAAAGTTCCTTGTGTCCGATGTATACCGCCTTGTTGAACTCCATCTTTATCCCCTTATATGCCGTGTGATTGGCCACATCCCTGATTGCCCGCCATCATAATCATTGTCAATCTAACATTTAAGGACAGAATTTTTACGGATATTGGCCACTCCCATAGCGAGTTTATATGTACAATTAGTCATGGCTTCAATTCTATTGTTTAGACCAATGATACTATTAAAATTTGCCACGAGTATGATCATTTCGTTATGCAAAATAATTATTGATATCTTTGTTTCTGTCCCTATCAAGAAAGTTGCGGCAAACTTAACTCTACATTGGACACGCGATACAAGTATTCTGAAGCCATTTGGCTCAAATGTCGCCGAGACTCGGCCACATCTGTCCATTGAGATTCTCAATACACACAATGATACGAACAAAGAATAAGACAAAAGCTCTACTCCAAACCCCAAGAAAGCCCATAACCCGATGCTGTCTCTGTTTCTGTGAAATAAATATGAAGGTAAAATTACTCATCTTTACTGTATGGAGTGAGTTTGTAATTCTTTTTGATAACTGAAATTGGTTTGATTTTAGCACGAAATTGGAATGCGTGTTGGTGAACGTGAACGAGCAAGCGGACGAATGAACGAGCGGACGGGAATCCTCGAGAGCGTTGCGATTAATTTTGCTTTTATGAATCTTCGGCGTCCACGTGAAGGCATTTTCTATCCTTAATTTAGTGTGGTGTCAAAAACATCTTTATTAAGTCAAATAGATGCATTATATTTTTTCATCGCGGTGATCTTTGTTGACCTTTTCAACGAATCATTTAATCTAATAATAATTGTGGCTTACAGACATTATAACTACAGGAAAGGGTATATACCAATACAAAAATGGATGACTCCGTTAATTTAGCCAGAAGTGTTGCTCTTTACTCCAGCTGGCTATCCTATCCATGCAGCCAGGACATTAATTCAAATAGGATATGAACCAACACCGCCCGATGAATTTGGACGATTGCCTAATGTGTTCTCATATATATTTGCAACATACGCGACGATAAAGGCTATTTAGCATTATATACCGGCTTCAAATTTTACTTACCGGCCGTAGTGCTCAAACAGTCGAGCTACGATCTAATGAGTTCAGTAACGAATCATAAGAAGGACACAAACGATTCAGATGCAAGTGAGATTATTGCTGTTTGTCTCAGAGAAAGGCTCTTAAAATTCATTCAACTATTATTACCCACCCTCTTCTGACACTCAGTGTTGGTTGTATATCGGCAGCATTTTTTAACACCAAATCGCCAATCGAATACACCGTTTCATCCTCTACAAAGGTATTGTTCCTAAGCTCATCATAGAGGTTGTGATGGTTTGGGTAAGCATTATCAGTAGACGGGTAACTGCCGGCCTGATGGAGGATGAACTAGGTCAGGGCTATTATATCCCGTATACCGCCTTCATTGTTCAGTCATTCTTATATCCATTCAATGTTGTTACAACTGTTATGGCCGATCAAGGTCGAAGCAAGCTCAATCCACAATCTGATGATTGGCGTAAATGTTTTGATTATCTGAAAGCTAGTAATCAACTCTGGAGAGGATCATCTTTCTTCTATAGACGAGATTATCAGTTGATCAGAAGGGACAACCCATACTATAACGCGTTACTTCTAGAATGTAAAACAATAAATTTATTATTTCGTGATTTTCAATTGATTAAGCATAAATTTCAACATCTAAACAGTTTTTCTACCTTCTTTGTCGTAATTAAATGGTTCAGTATCCTCCATGATGTTGTTCAAATTAGGCATCCACAACGGATCAACAACCCCACTATTCAAGAAAAACATTAGTGGATGCGACAAAGGTTAGAGCACCCGCGACTAGTGTCTTATTTGCATTCCTTCTTTCTGCCTCATAAGCTACCTTCCATGATCCATATGGCTCCCATGGTATCCCCATAGTGGCTGGCCGCAAAGGAACTGAGTAATTATGGGGGGTCAATATCCATCAACTGTCTACTAGACATGTTCTTGTCTTGAGGTTTAGCTGGAACCGCAAGACATCTTTGCAGTGACACCAGTCTGACTGCAGTAGCAGTTCGTGTAAGTTAACAATTTTTTGAGATAACATTTTTGATTCTTGAATTAATATATTTTTTTTAACAAATCCTACAAGGATTATATGCCGTTAAATGATAATTATATCCGATGAGGCGAACTGATTGGTTTGAAGAAACTATAATTTGGCAAATATCAACACAACAAGGACATCATGTCGTACGGTCGTTTGAGCAGAGGCTCGCCCAGAGGGCACGCGAAATTTTCCCTTCTCCCTCCCTCCCCCAAAACGCTGCGCAAAGCTAGAGAATTTGTTCAAACATCGCGAGACCCTCAAATGGAGAATAGGAATGCTCGTTTGGGATTTTAAATCAGATTATGCAATAGGTCCGGGGAATATCTATGGAGAATAATTTGGACCAGAGAAGGCTATATAGAATTGTTGGACCTAATCTCGAGGTCTGATTCTACTATGCAAATTGGTTAGAGAAAGATTTAGAGGATGTCTATAAGGCAAGATGAAGTAAAATTAATCAGATGGACTGAAGACTAGATTGTTAATCTATACTTAAGTTCCGTTTTTTCTATTTATTTTTTTAGCTTTCTAATTAGTTACAAATTCCTTGGATGTTTCTTTATCGATTTTTCAATTTCCCTTCTTGATCTCTGTCTTTTCTCTTTAATTTCTTTATTTCATCGTTACTTCTTATTGTTTGTAGTTGTTGTTTATGATGATCCTGCTTTTATTGTGTGTTGAAAACTTTGTTACTATTGATTGATAAGTCATCATGACTGTGTCATGAAATGATTGTTGAGGTCATATCTCCTAGCAAAACTCAATCCAGCTTCTGGGCCCTAAAAGATACAGTTGATACAGCAAAAAAAGGGGTCTGATGTTAGAGGGGGACTCTATGATATAAGACTTTCCAGAGAAAAATCTCATCTCATTCGATCAATTACTTATTCTAGGTTGGCGCACTAGCACAACTTTAGGACCTTTAGGTTCTTCCGTTGAATTGCTTCTGTCAGCGCCTTCTCAGGTCGGTATGGCACAGCGCAGTTCATGTCCTCGTATTGGTCGTTACTCGCCTGTAAGTTGAGGTCTAATGGCAGATGAGTTAGTATTTCGGACCATGAATCGCTCTTAATTCCGGTTCTTTTGTCCATTGCCATTCATGGCAGATGACGAGATAAAGTTGTTGTAACGAATGGAATCAGTTATGTTGCTAGCTTGCTGTTGTTGTTGTTGTTGTTCTGGAGTTAACATCAGTATTAAGATCAATTAGAGGATAATCATCTTCAACTCTTCAGCTGCCTTATTGAATAAATTGCTGAAGTGCCTTGGATGAATCGAACGGTTTTAACCATGAAAATTGTGGGTTATGGTTCTGTTGTGACTGCGGCGGTGATGATGATGATAACAAAGTTGAGTTTATATACAGATGATAGTATTGAGGTGCTCTATATTATTTTGTTGTGGTTGTTGCAATTGTTGCTGATGAAATGATGACAATAAGTGATTTGTGCCGATTCCATCAAAAATATTTGTTATGTTGCTATTGATACCATTACTAACTTCAAATTATTGTTGCTTAAAGTTTAGACTATTGTTGCTGATGATCCCACTATTATTTGTTGCATGTTGGTTGTTTATCTAATATATTTGAACGAGTTAGATAATCATTTAGTACCGAGTTTGAGGTAGTGTCCTCGACTTGAATCGGAACCAAATGGTAGTTTAGTTACATTTACGGCCACTTCTTTACCGTTTCTAGTTTGTATATCGAATTCCACACAGTCGTTTGGATTAAGCTCATTGAAGATCTTATTGTTGCACCTGGATGAATGAAAGAAAATTTCTTTATCACAATCAGCTCGTTTTATAAAACCAAATCTATCTTTGAGCGTGCAAACAACACCCTTGAATTGTGGTGTTTGCGTTGGCATGCCCAACTTTAAACATTTTGCTCTTAGGTTGCTCTGATTTATCGGTTGAGATATGAAATGTTACTTCGTCTTTGGCCTCTAACTTGACATTATTTTCAACGTCGCATTCGCTAAATGGCAGAAAGAAGCATTCGCCTCTGTTCTCATAGACAACTCTTCCCTTCGCGGTCTGGCGTCACTTCTAATGTTATAAAACCAGACACCACGATCTTGACTCAAGTTGTTCATCAAACATAGCACCTGAACTAATTTTAACTACACTACTTAGTGATTGGCTTTACTAGTTTTTCTATCATAAGTCATCTCAAATTCAACTGGATCACCCAATTCTTTGAGATGCTCTACACGGCCAGTATATTGACTATAATGGAAAAATAATCTAGCTTGTCTCTCACAACATTGTATAAATCCACAAGAGGAGCACATTTTCTCTATAACCCCTATTTCCTGGTTCATAGTGATGTATTTTGTGTGAATGTGTTCAATTGATTGGATATCTAATATAAATGATATATAATTATTCAATATAATAATAAATGTATTTAATATATAAGTGAATTAATATATATATGTGTGTGTATTTATTTATATATGTATTTATATGTATGTATATATATTTATAGATAATAATATAATTGAAAATAACCAAGCGACGATGGGACGACGAAGACAAACTGCTTTGTGTGTGCCCTGTTGTATACTGGCGAGGTGCTGTAACTGGCGCAGGCTAACAGAGCAGGAGCAGACCAGTGGGAGCAGCAGAGACTGCATTGCAGCGTCCAAAATATCTACTCAATTCCACACACTTGGCTCCAAGTGCGCATGTCTCGTTTTCCTCTATTTCTTGCAAATTTTGTACATTACATGAGCCAAATTTGTAAGATTTACTGCATACAAGGGGAAGGCAAAGTAGGGGGGAAAGAAGGTAGATATATTTTGGACACAACGGTAGCAGAAGTGATCGCGGTGGCGGTAGGCGGCGGCGGCGGCGATGGCAGGATGGCGATGGTGATGGCGATGGCGATGGCGATGGCGATGGCGATGGCGATGGCGATGGCGATGGCGATGGCGATGGCGATGGCGATGGCGATGGCGATGATGGCGGTGGCGTTGGCGATGGCGATGGTGGTGGTGGTGGCAGCGCCAGCAGTGCAGCTAACACACACACACACAAACTTCTCCCCTCTCTGGCTGACTGTGCGCCTGTCTGAACATAGTGACTGCAAGCGGTTTTGGCCCCTCAATTGATGCGCACCAATGTACCTGCACGCGTTGGGGAAAAAGCACGACGAGCGCGCAAAACCGAACCAGCCGAGGAGAGAACTAAAGAACGAACGAATGAGCGAACACAGAGTGAAAAGCAGAAATCCAGCCAACCATTTCGAGAGTTGTTGCGGTTGTGCTGGTGGTAGTATGGCGATGGTGTGGTGGCGGGTACACTGCGTCCCAAAACATTTACTCATACCCTACGACCAATTTCAGCTCTGTATATTCAGCCGCAGAAACTGTGCGGCGAAAGAGGACTGTGCCGATCTACGTGAATTTGTAGGAATCTGCCTATTAGTCGACTAGACTGTCCTGTGCGCGGGGAGATCAGTGGCGCGACTGAAGGCATGAAAAGTTTTGGGACGCAGTGTACATGGCCAGTGGCAATTCGGCAGTTTTTAGAGAAGAGGAAAAATGGGACGACGACGACGACGAGAGGCTGGCCAGTTAGGCAAAGCACCTCCAGAGCACATTGCGTTGGGCGGCCCCTCGCTCTGTAGACTGCAGTTGCCCTCAATGCACAGGCGCAGTTCGGGATGCGGTCGACTCTGTCACGGCGTCGTCGTCTCTCTGTTGTTTGCGCGCTGTCTGTGAGAGGAAGGACGACTGAGCTGGTGCGCCCTTGCCCACCATCGCGCCGCTGACCCGGAATATAACACGCCGCCCATAGGATTTAGGCTACAGCTCGCAACGATGACCACACCGAGATTCATTGAGTGGAGGCATTTTGCAATGGTATGGCCCATATGCGGGCTCGGCGGGTTAGTCGAACAGATTTAATCATTCGGGAAAATATGCTGCTCATGCGTAGAGACCTGAATCAGCGACGTAACATAGAATGAACGTAATGCCCGGCGATACAATGGCACCACTGTTGGAGAGTAAGTAATGAGTATTGTGTCATCGGGATCTCTGTATGGCCACACCCACCTCGCTGAAAGTGAGTGACGCATAACAGTCCGACTATGAGTGAGCAGCACAGCAAAATTAAGTTTTGTGCACACTTACAAAAATGATTCAACGAGTAAGCATCAAATAAGTACGTTTTCTCTTCTATGTTTATCAGGTTAACAGCCAAAAGTCAAGCTAGCTAAAATCCGAACTAGTGTTAAATCCTACGTCAAGGTAAAGCAAATCAAGTAATTCAACATGGCAGGACTCAACCCAATCGTGCCAGCAAACGGAGCAGCAAATGGCCAGCAAGTTGTATTGGAGCAACAATATGATGAATGGTGTGGGCATTGGGTGAAGCTCAACGGTTCCAATTACCTCACTTGGAAGAGGCAGATCAACATCATCCTGAGACTCAGGGGCCTCCAGTCTGCAGTGACAGATGACGATGTAAATGATAAGCAGTCGACATGCAAGCTATCCTTTCGTTACTGGAGACGATGGACGCAAGCCACAACCTCCAGGTACAGGCTGAGCCAACTGCTAAGGCCATCATGGAGAGTCTGGATCGCCAATATGCCAATCGCAGTGAAGCAATCCAAACACCGTCTGCTGAGCAACTGGTTGACAATGTCTAAGCCCGCTGGGGAGTCGATTAATCAACACGTCGGCAAGCCTGGAAGAGATGAGGGCGGGCACTCGCAAATCTTGGAGAGAATTTACTGAGAGTTTCTTCCAGTTACGCATCATGGGGTCGCTCGGGAGTGAGTTTGGCGACCTGCTGGATCAATGGGAGCGCATCCATCCATCTATGAAGACGACTGAGTTCCTATTGAACCTTCTCCAGCAAAAAAGAGGAGAGGCAAGGTTGAGGGGCATGCCCTAGTCGCTAGGGCAGAAGAAAGAGGCGAATATGTCAATTGAAGAACCAGAAAGAAAGTGTCAAATATGTAAGAATTGTTGGCAAAGGGTCATTGGGGCCAAAGAGTGTCCAAACTCCCCAGCGCCCAAGCTCCGAGCGAGAACCTGCCCGCCAACAGCTCAACATCCAGCAACCTCAGCGGATCCAACTGCAGGTGGACCCCCAAACGTCCAAGCCCAATTCCAAAGCTATGTTGAACATGGGCAACATCTGCCCGAGCCTAAAGGACAAATGGGTCCTCGACAGTGGAGCCACTCACCACATGTGCAATAACAAGGGATGGTTTGCCCGAACTAAGTGTCTTCTTGAAGCCTGGACGAGTGGCGGTTGGTAATGGTGGGAGGCCACTGAGGTTCTTGGGTTTGGCGTATCGAGATCATTAACTCTGTTAATGGAGAAGATGTTGAGGCGACACTGACCGGGGTGTTATATGTACCATCGTTGGCTACAAATTTGATATCATGTCGTGTTGCTGGTAAACATGGAGCCGTATCCACTTTCGGCGAGCTCAGAGCGTCAGATTGCTATAAACGAGCGTGTGATAGCCACTGGCAAACTGAGTGATGACGGTTACCTTTACGTTATGAACACCAAAACTGCCATTCAACCCAAAGTCCTTTTGTTGCCATGGATACCAGAGATGTTACTTTCTGAGTGGGCATGCTGCACTTGGCCACCCAGGAAAGACCAGGATGGGGCCCTGTTCGAGGACACCACACTTGGAATTAAGGCTAGCGGCTCAATGGATGAGTGCGCGGTGTGCCCGGCGGCCAAAGCAAAGCATGTTGCGCATCCTGCTAGAGAGACTGAGGCCGCAACAGACGTTGGGGATAGGGTCCACGTCGACCTTTGGATATATAAAGAATAAAGATATGCCAAATTACGACTATTATATGCTTTTGTGATGATGAATTTAGTTCATATTGCCTTATATATTTTGTAGACAATAAGGGGTTGGCTGTGCACGAAGCTCTGGAGTCCCTGATCGTGGATTTTGAGGTAGGATCGTCCAAACCAATCAAGAGGATCATGCTCGACCATGGGTCCGAGTTTTTGAGAACAAAGCCAACAAGATGTTGTTTGCAAAAGAAAAAATAGCTCATGAATTCTCAACGCCCTACGTTGCCCAAACAAATGGTAGGATCGAGAGGGAAATGCCTAACCATCCAGTCGACTGCAAGGGCATTACTCATGGACTCAAAACTAGGACTATCACTAGTGAGGAGGCACTGAGGACAGCCTGCTATTTGAAAAACCGACTACCCGTGGGAGATTCCAAAACTACGCCATATGAGCTCTTCAGGGGACCAAGCCATATTACAGAAATCTAGTCAAGTTCGGAACACCTGTGTAGATCCTAGACAATCGACATAGACACACCAAGTTCGAGCTGAAGACTCTGCCAGCCTACATTACAGGCTATACGAATCGAAGGAACACATACAGAGTGTTTGTCCCAGAATACAAACAGGTAACAACGTCATGTGACGTCTACTTTGCACCACACAAACAGACCGATCGGCCGGATACGGAGAAGGAAGTGGTTGAAGAGATCCGTCTCATGTTCGAACAGGTACACATTAGTGATGAGGAATTGCGAGATAGGAAGATAACAAAGAGAACCCTAATGCGAGACGAGAACAAGGCAGTGAGTGGATGGACAGATTTGAAACTGCCGCAGCGGCACCAGAGATGAGAACATCAACGATGAGACAAGATCGAGGTGATGGGATGGCAAAGAGATACGTCACAGGGGTTGAGTTAGAGAATTTCTTCGAGCAGTATCGACGTGAACAAACACAAAATGATCATGACAACACACCGACACATGATAGCGAAGAAACTGTAGATGCCTCAGAGGGTGCTCAACTGACACTGGAAGAGACACATGACTCAAGTCAAGCGACAGTCGGGGATGTTGACAGGCAAGCTGGTCATCAATCAAATAGAGATGATCCATCTACACCGCCACCGCCGCCGCCACCAACCACGGTGGTCTTCGAGCTGCCTCATGACGACGGCCAGTGTAGACGAACCGAAGACTTTCGCCGAGGCACAGACGGCCCCAAATGCAGTGAAATGGGCTGAGGCGGTGAAAGGTCGAGCTGGAGGCTCATGAGGAAACAAAACATGGAGGGTGGTGGATCGGCCAGCGACTGGGACGACTCTGACGGGACGATGGGTCTTTACCACCAAAAGGAAAGCCAGCGGCGAGGTTGAGCGCTTTAAGGCCAGACTGGTTGCATAGAGAGCTTTCAACAACAAAAAGAAGGGCATGACTACAACGAGATCTATGCACCTGCTGCCCATATGGATAGTATCCAAACAATTCTGGCGTTGGCGGCGAGAGACAACCTACACATGATCCAGTTTGATGTCGTCACTGCTTTTCTTCATGGAAAATTGAGGAACAAGTCTACATGGAACCACCAAGCGGTGTCAACCTTGCACCTACCAAGTGCCTGAAAGTCGAGAAGGCGCTCTATGGGCTGAAGCAGGCGCCACGCGCCTGGCATCAAGCACTGGATGAATATTTGACAAGCATCCAATCCAAGTCGACAGTCAGCGACCCATGCGTATATGTGGAACCAGTCAGCACGCCTGTTCATCATTATTTATGTAGATGCTGGCCTCGTGATCGGCAGCAACAAAGCAGAGTGTGAGAATGTCATCGGAAAGCTGGCCACCAAATTCAAGATTAAGAAATTACAATGCGACATGTTTGTTGGAGTGGAAATCAACCGACAAGAGGATGCGATTGAGCTATCTCAGAGGAGATATATCGGAGACATACTTGTGAGATTCAATCTCGAAGACGCCAAAGGAGCAATGGCACCATCAGTTGGTATTGATCAATTCATTGATTGCACAGAGTCTCCGCCCACGAATGCGCCCCCTACCGTGAGGCAAAGTTGGGTGCCTGATGTACCTGGCAAATTGCACCAGGCCAGATATCTTATTTACCACCAAATTACTACCCAAATTCTCATCCAACCCACGAGAATGTCACTGGACTGCGGCCAAACATCTGATGCGCTACTTAAAGCAAACAAGAGACCTTTGTATTCGCTATCAGGCAGATATCAACTGCATCGAAGTGTACAATGATGCAGACTGGGAAAGTAGACTAAATGATAGATACTCGACGTCGGGGTGGTCGTGATGATGGCAGGAGGACCAATTATGTTTGTCTCCAGACGACAGACAACAATTGCGCTATCTAGCACTGAGGCGGAATATATGGCAGCTAGTGACTCAGCTAGGGAGGTAGTGTGGCTCAGACAACTGCTTGATGAATTAGACATCAAACATACGACCCCCAAGCTGTATGTGGATAATATGAGGCACAATCAAACAAATCAAAAACAATGAGACCAAGAGGAGATCTAAACACATTGAAATTAGACATCATTTTATTAGAGATCAGTTCAAGGACAAGTTATTCACTTTAGAGCATATTGAGTCTATCCGAAATTGTGCAGACTTATTAACTAAGTTCCTAGGGCACCAAGAAGCTGAGTAGCTTAATTAGGCTCGACCAAATTATTGAACGACAAAAAACGATGAGGGGCGCGCCGAATATTGGATGGCCCAGCAAGGCAGCCCTGCTGTTTGTAAGCATGCTTTGCTATAGGAGCCACCGTTGATGGTTTTAAATTTGAAAGAGCAGATACCCTCCTGTATAAGTTGTTGCCTGAGCAGCTGGTGCTAGGTGTGAATAAGCTTCACATTTACCACAGACCAATCGACCAGTGCAAATTCACCTACACGAATGACTTCGACAGTGCGCATGACGTAAAAGAGAATAGCCTATACTAGCCTCGAGGAGGAATGTCTATCCTGCATGCCACAGAACTGGCCCCAGCTATCCATAAATTTGCAACTGCTATAACGAGTATGCCAAGAAGGCGCACCGCCGGAGGCAAAAACGATTCGATCCCTTCACGCTACTCGTAATTGCAGTAGTGGCCGTGGTTGTTATATGTGTGGTAGGCGGCATATCAGCCCTGGTTTATAGTTACCAGTCCAGCAACTCATCCTATAACCGACACAATCAAACGATATCAAGAATCAGGACCAGGATGATCAGCTGGCCAGCCTGGAGAAAAACATGACCGAAGCCCGACTGATTAGAGCGGATATGATCAAACTAGAGGGGCGGATGGCAAACGGCGTGACTATGAATAAGAATGCCATCCTACAACTAGCCAAAGCGTCATCATCCATCTCTATAGAGGCCAGTAGGATGGTCCATCGTGTCTACAGAAGGAGAGATATGTTCAATAAGATGACCGAGCAATGTTACTGGCTATGGCGTCGCCGGACGAGTACGTCGAGATGTTTGGAGCGACTACCATGAAAGGGCTAGAGCCAGGAGAAACTGCGTTAGAGGACGTGAGGATGGTTGATGACGGCACGATCCATGTGACAGCCTACCATGTATGAGGTCTAGCGATAGCAAAATCTATCGAATCCTGCCGTTTAATCATTATAGGAATGTCGTTGCAAACCCTGAGTTAGTTACCTACATGGGCCCAGATTTTGTCTTATTCAATGCAACCTCAAACTGTACTGTAGGCTGAGGATCCAAACCAAAACGCCAGTGGTAAAGCGATGTATCTCGGAAGATTACGTCGACCCAGGCCTGAGTCGATGGGAGACAGTCAACAAGTGGGATTCAAACTATACACGTCTCTCGGCACCTCAGAGGTACACCTCACCCACCCATAGCGATATCTTCTGTCTGTACCACAAGATTAAGGTGAATGGTGACGAGGTTAGGTGCCCGTCAACCTTTTAGACTGACCAACACAGTACCTTTCGAGCTGGTAAATTTGACAGCAAATGAGATCACTGAGATGAGAATTGACTCGGTTGGAGACTAGACCAGCATATAAGATTCCAAAAGTTGATATCTTTGAGCCGGACCCGGAGACACAGGAAATGCTATCTCATGTAAAGGAGAGGAATGATAAGTCTACAGCTTGGACAGCAGAGGCTGTCACTAGTAGCCCCGCAGGTATCGTCGGGATCCTTGGGCTGAAGTTGCCAGCCTGATCACTATAGGAGGATGCATTATCAGCTACCTATGGAAGGGAAGGACACCGCAGCCACCAGCAACTATTATCAACAATATGATTGACGAACATGGCATGGTTCAAGAGCCAGTCCATGGAGGCTATTATCCTAATCCTCGAGGAGACCACCACGTGAGACACCATCGTCATGCTCCGGAAAACTTATGCCCCATTTACACCAATCATCACAAGTACAAGATAAGCGAGCATCCACCGGTGGAGATGCAGGGGAGCAGTGATACGACCTGGCTGGAAAAGCGACTCAGATGAGCCTGATTACGATGACCCCCCAAGGGTGCCAGCCCACGGACCTCCCAGGCGCCCACTACCATCGGTGCCAGCGGCAGGGTACAATTTAACTGCTCAGGTTCACCAACCAAGCGGACAGAATGGAACAACCATTTGTGGAGTAACTTTCATGCGGGCACGTAAGAACCCACCACTAATTACACGAAACACGAGGAGACAGGCTCATGCAAGACATTTACGTCGCGATAACTCAATTGCTTAAGGGGTTGTGTTGGAGAGTAAGCAATGAGTATTGTGTCATCAGGATCTCTGTATGGCCACACCCACCTCGCTGAAAGTGAGTGACGCATAACAGTCCGACTATGAGTGAGCAGCACAGCAAAAATTAAGTTTTGTGCACACTTACAAAAAATGATTCAACGAGTAAGCATCAAATAAGTACGTTTTCTCTTCTATGTTTATCAACCACACTGTATATTTTATATTGCCTCTTGAACTAAATTGTGAACGCTGAGGGAAGAGACAAGCTGGCGACGACGACGACGACCACTAGTCGCACAACACAGGCAGAGAATTTTGTGAATATGTTTGTTCTGTGTGCTTTTCTTATGGTAAATTTTCAAGTCTCTTTCGCGCTGTCGATCTCTCCTCGCACTAACTCAATGCACAAGAAGCTATCCATCCCATCCATCCATCTTTCTATCCCATTCGTTCGGTGCGACGGACTCAAAACTCCTTGTGACGTTGGTTCGCTCGCTCAGCTCTGCTCTGCTCTACTGATGGAACCAATAAACAAATATTATTATCGATCATCATCATGATAGTCTAAAACATTATCTATCGTTCTTTCCTAATTAATTAAATATCACTGATTTTATTCTTATTATATATCAATATTATTACATTTTACAACTTATTAAATATTAATTCGACTATTAGACTTTTGTGCAACTTGTAACTGAGTTAACTATAAAGCGAACAAAATAGATAAATTTGCAAACACATGAATGTTTTAATATATAAATATATATATATCTAGGTATTAATCATCGCAAGATCATCATCATCTACAATAAATTCATCAATATCATCTTTGACACTATCATTGCTATTTGAACATTGTCAGATTTTAAATTTTAGTCACAATTATTCTCAACAGTATCAATCTTGACCACCCGCTTTATTGCAAGGGCGGTCACTGGTTATGGATAATGGACCAAAACCGTTGCCTATTAGATGTAATCGATAATCCGCAATTGTTGAATCTTTTCTAGAAAGCGAATCGAGTGCTGAAACAACTGATGGCCAGCCATCTAATTCTGATGTTGCCCAGCAGGCCAATACAATTACAGCACCAGCCACGACTACACCGACTCAACATCAACATCAATCAAATCAACTTCATCAAAATCAACACCGATAACGCCACCATTAGCTGAGCTTCTGTCATAGAAGTAAAAATCGATTATTCTACCACAACAAATGAGTCGATAACGGTCCAATCAGTGACTGGTATTGATACACAAAATGTCATTTCAAACTCTATCACATCACATCTACCATCCGCGGCACCCACCACGGACGACCAAAATGTTGGAAACAATCCGACAGAGACACAAAGTTATAGAGAGTCCTCGCCAGTTATAGATTCACTTCATAATTCATATCTCGATATAAACAATTTTAATATAAACAATGCAGCAACAGATCCGATTGTGTCTGTACTGATCTGATTATTACAGAAACAGTAGCCGAAACAAGTCCATCAACCCAAAAACTTCCCACCACCGGGCAACGACAATTGAGACTACAGACTATACCACCAACACTATCACTACAACTACCACAAACACAACCATACTTTGGCCTCTGAAACATCATTAAGCGATACACATCAGCTCTGTTGACGACCACAATTGAGACCAATGCAATCGATACAACCACCGCTATTGAACAAACTCCAGCTATACAAACAAGCACTACCACCAACACCACCACAACCATAACTCAAGGATTGAATACCACTGGGACTTTCTCGAAACGAACGACACAAATAATAATAGCACCTCTAGTAGTGACGATGGCTCCAACCAACCTGTTTGTCGACGAATATTTCGCGCAACAGTCTCAGGCAAAAGCTAACTTTCAGCTGATACCACTTATCAAAAGGAGCAAGCACCGCATCTACAACAAACCCAGGAACAGCAACAATCGCATCCACAACAAGACTTCATCCCACAAACAACTACCGCCACCAGCATTACAGACCAAACTATGGTCCTCAAGACAGCAATGGATTAGCATCATGAATAAAACAGAACGTCCAACCATTTCAGAAGATTCTCAAAATCAGGCTAAAATTGATTCTGAGCAATCACAACAAAATCTTTTTCAACCTCAAGCGCATTTAAAACAACAACCTGAAGAGCCACATAAAAATACAGGAGATTAATGATAATAGGGCCCCAAATGACCAACCAACGTTAGAAGTAAAGGTTGAAATAGCTAACGAAAAACCGATCACAACCAAGGTTTCCCCACGTGGCGGTGGCCATAAGAATAATAATAATAATAACAACACAGCATCCACCACAAAAACAGCTGACACCAAACCGAAACGACAAAGAGCCAAGAAAATGCCAAAGTGTCTAATGCACCCACAACACCCTCACAAATCACCTGCAGTTACAACAGTCAGCCAAGGAAAGCCAATGCAAACACAATTCATATCCACCCAACCTGCCCCAGCAACAAATGATTTTTTCAGACAAACAATGGGATAAGACAACCTGTTATGTGGGTCCCTCGCCCATGGGTCAGGCCATGGGCGGAGCACCACAACAACAGCGAGTTATTCAGATACAAACCGCTAACGGACCTATGTACTTTGCCATTGCACCCGGGCCTGCTGCAAAATATGAACAACAATCCAATGATGAGCCAGCAACAACCCGGAATGCAATCTCAATATCAATCTCAGCAACCGCAACAACAACAACAACAACAAATCTGCTTTCAGCCCAACTCCAATGTGATGGTAAACAGGCCCCAGTTATCTCAACAAATGACACAACAGCAAGGAACTCCCAACACCAAAATCAATCCCCCAACAACACCAACAATCTCAACCACAACAACAACAGCTCCAACTTGTACAACAGCAACCACAACAAATAGTCATGGGCTCGGCCCCGGGTGGCAATATTGTTTTGAATGGACCTCAAATGATTCAATCACCTCACGGACAAAGACTCGTTAGGCCCGATGATGGGCGGCCAAACAATTGCAATATCCAACCCACAGAATCCTCATCAACAACAACATGTAGTTCTTCCAAATTCACAGCAAATGATGATGCCCCGGATGCCTAATCAACTTGTTTTAAACAGACCCTAAATGGACCAGGACAGCTACTACCTGGTCAACAGCAATTCATACAGATCTTGACACCGAATGGACCAATGCTTCTGCCATACTCAAGCCAACAAACCCAACCCAATAATAACCCCAGATGAGTTTAACAATCAAGGAGTTGACCAACAGCAGCAAAGACTTCAGATGCCAATGCAAATGCAAATGCAACAACAACAACAACAACACCAACACCAACAACAACACCAACACCAACACCAACAACAACAACAACAACAACAACAACAACAACAACAACAACAACAACACCAACAACAGCAGCAGCAGCAGCAACAACAGCAGCAGCAGCAGCAACAACAACAACAACAACAACACCAACAGCAACAACAACAACACCAACAGCAACAACAACCAAAACCAACAGTTTTATCAACAACAACAGTCACAACAAATTACCCTCCAATCTAAATCTATTGATGTGACTGATGGTTCTGGGGCAAAGCAATCAAATCTTAGTTCAGCAAAGAGTGTCTCAGGGTGCAAAAGCCTGGGCTTGACTTGACTGATTTATTATTAGATTGTGGTATATTGCCCGATGATAGAACAGGTTCACAGTCTGCGAACAGCATAAAGTCTTCTCAGTCACCCTCAATTTCACAAATCAGCTCTCCAATGCCCTCCATACCTCAAATCAAATTCCCCAATGCCCAACTCAGAGTCCACAAACTCTCCCTCCCAACAAGCATCCCTCAACCCATGCCCAATTATACCGGCCAACCAACTATGCAACAACAGCCTGTTCGCATAACTTTTTGGCCCTGATGGTCAAATGATTATGCAACCAGCAGTTTATAGCACAATCAGACCAGTTATGGCCAGTACGATGGGTCAACCACAAATGTCAAAACCACATGACACCAGGTAATATGATCCCTAACTCTCAGATGATGACCATGATGACATCCAGTCCCTCCACTGTAAACCCAACCACCATCACTCAAACACCCCAGACAATACTAAAAAGCCAATGCCAAAGGCAAAAATGTACAGCTGTCAAGAGAAGCAGATCAAAAGAAGTCAGACATAGATAAGTTTCCTCAATTGAAAACACCGAAAATTGCTCAACAACAACAACAACAACAACAACAACAACAAATGCAGGCAGTTAGCGTAGTTCCAGTGACCGTTTTAGTTGGCGATCAGAATAGGGTTCTAACAACAGCTGGTTCTGATGTTAAACCAAATATTACCCAATTAGCTAGTGGCCAGCAAGTTTCAGTAGCCAAGTTTGTTAGCCCAGTTATGCAGTCAGCCTCCCTACCGTCCTCAACACTGAATAGTAACATAATGCAGACTAGTATATCGACAACAGGTATGATGGCAACAAATCAAGTAAACCACAATTGGCCAGAACCAGATACAAGTTGCCTCACAAAACTCTGGCCAATCGATGAATACTCAGCGAGTGTCAGATCCAGTTAATAGTATTAGCTCATCAAGTCTGCAACAAGCACACCACCACCAACAACAACAACAGCACCAGCACCAGCACCAGCACCAGCACCAGCAACAACAACAGCAACAGCAACAGCAACAGCAACAACAGCAACAACAACAACCACACAACACATCAACCATGGGAACGCCCTATAACAACATCAGCTACCTCACAGTTGAGCTCATCAGGTAATGTCACAACGAATTCATTGAAGAAAGATTTAAAATCCGGAACAGTCGAGTCCAATCCTCACATTAGTTCATCATTGATGCCCACCATATCCCTCTCGGTAGATACTCTAAAACTCGATCAAAATGGACTCAGATCGCACGATGGAAACCAATAGGAGCTCAAAATGTTAAAGGCATTATACAAAATGTTGGCGGACTGACAACAACACTTGTTTTACAACCAATAACACCACAAATGCAACAGCAGCAGCTACAACAACAACAACAATCCAGGCCCAGTTGCAGCAGCAACAAAAACAACGCCAACTGGAACAAAGAGCGCAATCTATTTTTAAATCAATTAGGTGCTGACCAAATCGCTGCCTTAAATCCACAGACAAAGCAGTCATTTAAAATCAATTGAGGACGCGTGCAAAAGATTATTGAGGTATCATGTTTTTGATACCGAAACAGTGAAAGCCATGCCAAAATCCAGAAAGGTAAAGCCTAATAGTTTCAAAAGAGCTAGAGTCGAGAATCAATTATTTATTTATTAAATTATTCAGGTAATTAACAAATCTAATGTCTCTCTATAGTCGATGAAATATTTGAGGCCGCTGTAGAATCTCTTATAACTAGGAAACAAGCTATTTATGATAAATTCCGATTCTTAATACTCAAACAAAGCATGGTAGGTGTCTTAAATCACGGATGGAGGTTGAATTATTGATATACTCTAGTAGATGATTGATATTCAAATACTGACAACTATTACATTGTATTTTTAATCAAAACAGAGAACTGTGCCATTAAGTGAGGAAGTAATGTTGGAGCAAGTTTATGTGAACGATGAACTTGCTTTCCTCAAAAAAAGAAAGAGAACTTTTCAGGGATTATGAAGGTTAGTTGGGTTTATTTATGGTCATATGTTATATATCAATATTCGATTGATTACAACAACTTAACTAGCTGTCTAACCGATCGATTACACTAATCATAAAAAACCAAATCCAATAGCCCACCTCGAGAGTTTAGCTCTGGAAGGAAGCCAAAGCCGACTCAAGTAAAGATGATTGCTCTTCAGATTATTTTGCATTTGGAGATAACAGCTCGCCAAAGCAGAAGGTCCACCAAGACCACCACATACAACCACCATCACCATCTTCACCATGATCTAGACAACGCAGCTCACTCGAGGATGTCGACGATTGGCTCATGTCCGATAAATGGGGAGAGTCGCGCTATCCGTCTGTTCCCGATAGTGAGGCAGCAACGGCAATTGAGTCGATACTCAATGAGGATATCAGTTGAATAAGCCAGTGATAAAATGAAAAGTAATAATGATTTAAATAATTGAAACAAAAAATTGGACTAAGGCAGATTATTTAAATAGATTTTTATAAATATATATAAAAACATTGAACATTGGTCATCCAGTAGTGATATTGAATCATTATTATCTCAATTGAAGTGGTTGGTTTTTCGTTAGGAGGTAAATGTTTCTGGCTCAAACCAACTGCTTGTTAGTGTTTCATTATTTTTATCGTCATTCGCCCTCAATAAACTCTTCCTGTTGTTTCTTTCAGATGTGTTATTTTGACCTTCCTTACCGAAACCAATAAGCTCTGTATAAGCGGTAAAATATGACAAACAATGAGAGTTCGTCATGTTATTGTCTTTCATTTTCAGGACAACGAGAAAGGCACAAATATCAATCAAGTGATGCATATCAGAAAATGTTAGCCAAAAGAGAATATTGCTTTATATTGTTTGTTGTTTCCACTCTCTTTCTGAAGTATTGTTTGTGAATTTGAGAGATCATTTACATGTATACATTTGGGCGAGGTTTCAAAATTCTTCAATTTCATTGCGCATTGAAACGCTCCATAGTTGCTCACAATTGTTAGTCATCAGCCTCATTTGTTGCGACTTATCTATAAAATACTATATATTACATTTGGCACTTTCAGAAATGACCTTTCATTTGCAATTATCATTAGCCAGACCGAGAATGAATGGCGTCAAGATGCATCTTGATTGTTGATCCCATTACGTGATGGTGTCTTGTGCTTTTGTCATAGATTTGATTATAATCATTTGAATTAGATTGTTATTGCTGGACTACCTGTGGCAAACCAATCGTATGAGAGACGAGCAGCGGCGCTAAACGTGACACCAGTGATTATTCCAAATATCTGGCGGATAGATCGATCGGTTGGTTGGTTTGTGTCCGAGTGGAGTGGCGAAGGACAATGTTGGTGTTAGATGAACATATATGATTAGATTTGAGGCCACGATAACGAGATAGAACTCAATTATATTGTCTACTTACACCCGTAAATATTCCGCCAATTTTCGCGGCTCCAGCGCAAAGGGACACCAGGACACTAACTCCAGCTAGGATAAATAAAACAGTTAGAATGACCCTCGTTGACCATCAAACTGAGCGGCAGGTTTACATAGTTTTCTAGTGCATGGTGAAATTGTACACAAAACATGACCAGAACCAAAATGGAGAAGATGAGGCCATAACTGGAAACCCATTCGAAGAGACGATAGTCTTTAGTGTAGCAGCTAGAAATTTCCTCCAATATTAGACAAATAATACACAGCGCCTGGTGATGGAGGTGTCGGTGATGGTGGTGGTGGTGGTTGTTGATGTTGGAATTGTTGTTTAGTTAATTTTGGTGATAATTAATTTAACTTTTATTGGAATCAATGCGACACTCAGAAGTCGAAACATAAAGTCGCCCAGGATTCTGGTTCAAAGGAGGAACCTCAACGTGTTGGTCATCAAACTAAAACGAGTCCTCGACGTCAACAACCATTACAACAAGCAGGTTGTCGTTTTGAAGCGGGCTTTCTCTCTGTGTTTCTTTGCTCGCTGTTTTCCTTTCTCTTTCTAGCACTGGCGCTACCAGTGAAGCGCAACAGGTTGATCTGGTGGCTGCCTCTAATGGCGCTGCCATTGGCGCCACATCAACGCTCCACGCATTCTTATTGGTTCCATGTGTTTGCCAGACTACCAACAGAGCCACTTGCAGTTGGCTTCAAGTCACTCTGTTAGGCTGGTCGATTGGCGGGCGGGAGAGCAACGCACAAAAACAACTTGTTGTTTCAGAATTGCATTGCCAAATTTGGTCACTAAAATCTAAAAAACACATGTTTGTAATTGCATTCTGCAGGCTTTGCCGAGAGGTGAACTGCACCGCAATTCTTGAGGCCCTGACTCTCTCTCTCTCTCTCTCTCTCTCTCTCTCTCTCTCTCTCTCTCTCTCTCTCTCTCTCTCTCTCTCTCTCTCTCTCTCTCTCTCTCTCTCTCTCTCTCTCTCTCTCTCTCTCTCTCTCTCCTAGCTCGCTCTTTTGTTTTCTCTCTCATTTGATGGTGACACAAATTTGAATTTTAATGATCGGCGTCGATTAATTAACTAGTTCAAAATAATGGCTGCGTTTTTATGTACTTACACAGTGGGTTACACGTAGAACGCCGTATCGCGTTGATACAAACTCGTTATTAAGCCCAGGATCCATATTATATTCTTGTTGCTGCTCCTCTTGCTGGTTGTTACTTCTTTTACTTCCAAATGTCGAACCAAACTCGAGCAATCGATCCAAAAATCACGTGATACTTAATAGGACGAAAATCTTGTCGTTATTTGATGTGACGAATAGTTTTTCTTGGTGGTGGTGGTGTTTTTGTTCTAAGAGGAGTAAAGTCAAAGAATTTTTGAGTTGTGTTGGATTGAGCGCCTGTTTTCTTATAAGAGTTGACTCAAATACTGTGATGGATTGGCCAAATTGGCTCAAATTTGTTGACAATTGCTTCTATGTGTTGATTAAAACTTAGTTGGCTCATCTATTCCAAAAAGTACATCGATTCGTATTGACTTTGCGATGATGAATTTACGTAAGGAGATTCGCACTGCTCATTAGGAGAGAATTTTCTGCGAGACTTCTGGCTGGCGCGGAAAAGTTGCGCGCAATGAACATTCAGGTGCATTTCGTCAGCCATCGCTCAATGGTAGGGCGCATTGGGGGTGTAGAGTCAATAATAATAAAATGGAAGGGAGGAGGAGGCGCGACACTGTCGACTTGCAATGGTCGTCGAGCATACACAACGACAACAACGAGAACAGGGAAGCCACGATGGCGGTGGCGGCAAGCAACAATCTAGGGGGAAGACTATTAGGACGAAATATATATTTAACGTAACGTAATGAATTTTAAAGCGCTTCCATTTGGATGAGCCCATTTCACTAGCTTGTGTTTCCACTAGAATCTTTGGCGAAAATGAGAGAGGACTCGCTTGGCCGACTCAATAGCGGCGGCGGTGGCGGCGGCCTGACAACGGCGACTCTGTGACGTTAGCTCTCATTGGCCGCAAGAGCTGGCAGGTCTTTAATTAGCCTTGTCCCGAGGATGGCATCATCAGGTTGGATGTTCGGTTAACTTGGCCCGCCAGCTTGTTCCGTGTGTAGTTTGTATGGTGTGTAGTGCAATGCTCGCCCGAGCTACTTGTTGCATGTTTAGCATGTTCGTGATCGACCTTACGCCAACCGCCGACTGCCGACCGCCGACCGCTGCCACCATCAGCACCACCAGCATTGCCCTTTGGTCAGCTGGAGGAGCACAGCTCGTTAATCTGTCCCATCGGTGATGCAATGAAACGAGCTGGCAAACCCGTGACAATGCCATCGCTACCAGTTGAAGCTTGTCGTGAGCCGGAAAGAGGGCACCTCGAAAGGCCCGGCCAGCCACCAGCCGAGGCGCGCCCGGCCTCACCTCGCAATTCTAGAGAAGTCGCTCGCTGGATGCTGAGTTTATGCTCTCGTCGTCGTCATCGTCGTCGTCGTTTACTTGAGTATGGCTTGCAGGGGTTGGGGTGGAGTGGGGGACTTTAAAGTTGCTGCCACTATAAAGACGAAATGATTGATCTAAGCGTTGCAGAGTGCAGTTTCAAAGGAAACGAGCAACAAATGGGAGCAGGAGGAGCAGGAGGATAAATAACATGAGCAAAAGTGGGGACGATGACGACGACGTAGATTATGATGATGCTGTTGCTGTTGCTGATGATGCAAGTCAAGCGAGTCGCGCATGTGTTTCTTGGCTGCCTTACACAAACCTTTACCCGCCCGGTCGACCCCTCTTGGTTGCTGGCATAGCTTGAAGTTGACGTCTTGGTGTGTTCTTCTTCCTTCTCATCCTCCTCCTCCACTGCCCCCCTCCAACATTATTATTATTGTCATCATCATCTCCGTGATTTCTGGCTCTTCTAGCAAGTCGGAACGTCGCCATCGTCGTCGTCCTCATCGCCGGCCCACTAATTTCGTTTCCCCTCAACTTGTACCTCAGCGTCTGCCTGCTGTTCTCATTCCGTTTCCTTTGCCACCACTCCTAGTCATCAAGTTGGCCACCGAAGGCATTCATCTGGGCGCATAGTTGCGCTCAAACGCTCACTCAAACCCTCGCCCAGACCGCCAGCGAGCCATCCAGAATCTTCTCTACGAAAGTTGCAGTTCTATAGGAGCGCAACGGCAACCATATCGCCTTCTATGCTTATGACACACCAACTACAACAACAACAACAACTGATGAATGATTCAAATCCCCTCCTCAAGTGCACCCATCTCTGTTGCTCATCTGTGATTGCCTAGTAAGTTCGCGTAGGACAACGACGATCCGCATGCCTCATAGTCGTCGTCGGCGTCGTCGGCGTTGTCTACGCCTCACATCAAGTCACATCAACTTCCTCCGCCGCCGACGTAGCCGCCACTGGCAGAGCTCGCAGGTTTCGCCTCAACTTCAAATCCTCGACGTGGGCCGGCTGGCTCGCCTTGAATGCCATGCAAAATGGGAGAGACTGGCGCCTTCAGCCCCGTTGCGCTGTTGAATGTCAAAATCCATCAAGTAAAACTGCCTCCACTAACATTACTGCATATGCAACAGATCCTCCTCTGGCGGCGCCGCCGCCGCCTAATGAATGGGCCTAAAATGAATCTAAATTTTCAATGGAAATTTGACTTATTGTTGTCGTCGTCCAGTGGCGGAGTCAGTGCATCTCTTGGCCCAACAGGCACAAACAACCGGCTGAAGCCAGCAAGCCAGACGACTTCTAAGAGACGGGCCGGGTCGGAGCCTTCATTAGTTTCCTACTCGGCTCGAGTGAAAATGCGCAACAGCAGCAACAAGAACAACAACCTCAGCTCCTTATGACACTAGCTGCGCCTGGAATCACTCAAATCGCTTGGACCCGAGCCAGAATCTCGTCCGAACGACTGGCACACACACAGATGGAGGCAGAGAGATTTGAATAAGCATCATCAAGTTGGCCTGAATTGGTTTCGTTCGGTTGGTCGGTTGGGCCGGCGCAAACTGGCAACTTGAATTACTTTTTGCCAAAGAAGAGGGCGCAAGTTTACTCTAATTGTCTGTGGCATCTTTGCCGTGTCGTCGACGTGGTCGCTCTATCCATCGTCGGCGGCCCTCGCCCTGTTCCATGTCGACTTGTTCCCCTCATAGCCATCGCCGAGTGATTTTGATGACTTGACTGCAAACTTTCCTCTCTGGCTCTCTCGCTTGGGCTGCCGTAATAATCAACCAAGCAACTAACTTCAAGTGTCTGTTTGTTTGGCGGCAACGGCGGCCAAACCATCAAGAAGGACGCCAGCCGCGGCGCCCATAACACGTCCAACGCTCGCAGATTGTCATCAGGCGATACGAACATCTGTTGAACATATTTTAAACTCGGACATTATCCACTTGTTCGCTGGAAATTCATCATTTTCCCTCATCCTAATGCCGCTGGTCCTCCTCCTTTGGTTGGCTAATTCTCGAAATCTAATTTAAATTTGCACGCTGACCACCGAGCGGAGGCAACTTGGTGGCAGCAGTTATAATCCTGGCTCACAGCGGCGCCTCAGCCTCATTTGCGTCTTCATTTCATTTTCGCTCGTCACATCTCGGGAATGGCCACTCTCGATTGCAGCCACAAGGAAAGAGACAATATTGGAGAATGCTGGCGGACGATACAAATCTGCAAGTGGGCGAGTGGTAAGTAAAATAGTCAGTGGTCATCGTCATCAGCCGACGACCACAACCACGATGCGTTGGCCAAACAACACGAGAGACAACCATTGAACGGCCAAATAGGAATACGCCAGAAGTTGCCTGAAGAACTGCTACGGATTCTGCCAACTAATTAGTTGAATAAGAAGCACCAAAACGAATAGAATCAAGTTGTATTTGAATTTATAATGTTTGCAAAATGTTCACAATGAACAATACTGTCGATGTCTCTTTGTTTGCCTTCCGGAGAGATGCGAGCCACGGACGCCAAATCAGCTCCCAAATCTCTTTCTCTCTCTCTCTCTCTCTTTGTTTTGTCTCTGTTGCTTCTAATTGCCGCTGCTGACGATGATGATGATGATGCAAATGTTGCATCATCTCTCTCTCTCTCTCTCTCTCTCTCTCTCTCTCTCTCTCTCTCTCTCCTTGATCAGACCATGATTCTATAGTGGATGGTAGCCGGATGAGTGTAGACGTTAGGAATAAGACATTGTTTTCATTAGGCGGCCAAGCAGCAACTTCTGAATGTAAATTAGTGAAAGCACTTTGATTGTGTGAGAAATTCGGGCACTTTGCAGTTGCAGTTGCTGTGTTGGTGTTGGTGTCGGTGATGATGACGATGACGATGACGATGACGATGGCCACGCCGAATGAAATTGAGAATAGAGTAGTAGACGAGCGACGTCCATTTTCAACACAATCACATTTTGAATGTTTATTTAAACTCTTGGCGCAATTTAAATTGTTGCGCGAGCAACGAGACGACTTCTTCTCGAGCCAAGGGAAGACATGAGACGTCGTCCTTGCTATAAGCTCAGATGAGGAGGAGGAGGTCGACGACGATGGGGCCTGACTTATGGCTCGCAACCGATGGGCCCATGAATGCAATTTGGGCGCCATTTGGTTGCGAGCCTGAAAAAGTGAACAGAGCCGGCCAGTTGTCGGCAGATAATTTGCAGTAGAGCCCATAGAGCCGCCTCCAGTCTGGCTGTGAGGGCCGAATGGTTGTCGAATTGCATGGACGTGCAAGTGTTACCATCATCCATAGGGATGTCTGTAGCGATCTGCCGCCGCCGCCGCCGCCGCCGCCAATCCAGCGAATTCTCTTCTTCTATGTGGTTGGGGTTGGGGAATTCAGAATCTTCTGCTGAGAGTTGGTGTAGAAAAAGCAGGATGTCACTCAGAAGCGTGCAAGTAGCTCACGAAACAGGCAACATATATCTGGCTCGACGCTCGCTTATAGGCGGACGCGAGTGCGCGCAGACAAGTCAGCGGCGGGCCCGCACGCACGCACTTGGCTCCTCTCAGGCAAAGCCGAAGCCGACAATGGCCGAGGCGGCGCACGCGCGCACTCCGCCAGAGCGAACTTTATGGAATTAAAATGGCACCGAATTCGAGCAGAACACAAATTTGGAACGCGTTAGAAGACTAAACAACCAACCTACCAACAAAGTGCGCCAACCGTATAGTGTGTAGTATGTAAACCTCCGGTAATTTAAATTAGTACAATATCAATACCATCAGATGGTTGCTATAGTCACACTCCAAAATTAAATCAACTTCATCTAATCTATACACAATCAAAATTGGCTTCTTGCGTTCATTCATTCTTTCACTAGAAAACTATAATACACTATCAAGACATTGTGAATGCATGACATTTGGAATTGTAGCGAACCGAGAATAAGTAACAAGAGCTAATATCACCTGATATTATATCTACAGTTCATATAAATATATTCATATATATTGTTATAGTTATGCCACGATCAATGCTGATTAGCCGTAAGAGGCGAACTACTATCGGTGGCGATCCACAGCAACAAGATCAACAGGAATCATTGACAGCCCAAAATTCAAAATCAGCCACCGTCAATAAGGATGGTTCGATTAATATTTTTCAAAGTCTATTGATACCAGCTGGCACCCACAATAACAACACCGACTCTCCATCGAGTCTAAGCGATGAAGATGATATCATTATAAACGATTTCAAAGAGCAAGAATAACCACAATTATAACCCTAATCCCGGTGTAAATCTGAACATTGATGAGGGCCGCGATGAAGAAGATGAAGAGGACGAAGATGAATTCATGAATGCTCAAACTATATCAGCCACTAATTTAGAATCCTTAATTAATCTACAAAGACAACAAAGATCTGGTGCAAGTATTGATGAAGACCATCCTGAATCGCAAAATTCTATTCAACAAGAGCCACCGGCGATCTATCAATGGCCAACGCAATATTTTATTTTGTATCACTACTACAACAACAGCAACAACAACAGACCTCGCCACCACTGACATTGATCGATCCATTGGTCAATAAGTTACCATTAACCTCTGGGCCAGCTATACCGACGATAGTCGCTCCATGCCAGAAGTTTCACCTCTACCGCCGCAACAAGTGTTAACTTCAACACAGCCAATCGTGGCAGTCCAACAATCAAAAAGCAAAATCGAAGGCATCAGGTGGTAGTAAGCGTTCGAATAACAACCAAAGAGTTAGTCAATCAAAGGTTTCAAATCAACGATCATCGACGACGAAGCCAGATCGCACATCGAATTACCAGAATCATCAGCCAATCCCGGAGGTTGAACAAGAACAACAAGAGCAACATCAACAGCGACATTTAAACGCACATTTAGCAGATGATGACTCGAATGATCCAACAACATCACTGCTACTGCCATCAAATGCTAGTGACGGAAAACGGAAGTAGCTCAGGTAGCGGTAGTGGCACTGGTGACAATTTCGTCCATTATTGCCATGATTGTGGCAAGAGATATTCAACGTCAAGTAATTTGGCGCGACATAGGCAAACTCACCGAGATGTAACCGACAAGAAGGCAAAGAAGTGTCCAGAATGCGATAAAATCTACGTATCAATGCCTGCGTTTTCGATGCACCTAAGGACTCACAACCAGGGTTGTATATGTTCCATGTGCGGAAAATCATTCAGTCGTCCCTGGCTCCTGCAAATCACGCGAGAACCCACACTGGTGAAAAGCCATTCAGGTGCAAAATTTGCGACAAGGCTTCGCTGATAAATCGAATCTCCGAGCTCACATTCAAACCCATTCAACAACTAAACCTCATGTTTGCGGTCGTTGCAATAAGGCATTCGCCTTGAAATCATATCTGTGCAAACACGTCGAGGAAGTTACCTGCATGAGGTCAACCAGTGGAACCTCGCAGAAGGAGCCACTTAATCTCAAAATTATGAATTATTCGTCATCAGGTAGACGAACCAGAGTTCCAATCAGTCAAATGGACCTGTAAAACACTAATGATTAAAATCAGAATTGTTTCTGAGAATCCTATTCGCATATTAATATCACAAGCACCGATACATATACAATATATTTTTTCGGCCACAAAGAGATCTTCAAATCTAAACTTTCCTATATTACGTGCATTGACCTAGACATTAATTAACTTATCAGATCATCTAACTTCATGAACTATAGACAATGGAAAGTCATATATCAAGCGATGAAGATTATATTTTCACGTATATGAGCAAACCGCAACGAGACAATGTATTGTACATTATGAAATATTGAAAAATTGGTCCATCAAATAAACGAACAAAATCAAGGTTTTGTTCACCTTTAAATATATGTCACAAAAATTAATCTACATTTTATTTTGTCATGAGGATTGAAAAATATATTTACTATACATGAGACCAGGTTGATCTTTCTTCTTTCTTTTTGTTCTTCTTTTGTTAATTTACATTGATAATCATATCAAATAAAGATTAACCCTAATCCAGCGCTGGCAGAAATGTCACTCATGGACATTTCCTGTCTACTTGGGCCTTGCCAAACTCTTTGTATTCCGAATTTGAGATCCACATCTGTTGGAAGGTCCCCAATGAGGCCAAGATGGAGCCTCCCAATCCACGCGCCGAATCTTCTCTCTGCCGATTGACTTGCGTGAATGAGCTTCAATCGCATGCTTGGAAGGAGTTCTTGAGGATAAATCCATTTGGAGTCTATCAGTAAAGCCAGTAATGAGAGAGTTTCCACCTGTTACAATTACAGTACCATAAAGCGCTGGCCTTAGAGGTCAGCATCGCACATTGCAACACTTGTTGTTACAATCTGGGCAATGTCAAATGTGCCAGGGGATCTGGTGGTATACCGTCGCCGGATTCGCGAGGGTTGAATAGTTTCTCTGGGATTAGAAATCTCTCCCAGCTAGATTCATATTCTAGTCCATTGGGAACTCATGATGGACAATTGGGTAGGCGGCCGCAGTGCCTTTCTCATAAGGGCATCAGTTGATACTTGTAACACTGAAGATTGGAAATCTTGTAAAACTTTCTTCACGGCATAGTTTGACCAAGAGAATCCGTCACGGGCGGAATGTCTGTTTTCTTGGTCCACTGAGGTGGTTCATTTTCCTTAAATGGTTTCTTAGATTTAACCAAATATGGTGGTACTATTTCCAATTTTTATGATCAAAGTACTGCTTACATAATTCTGTAATGTAATCACCGCCAAGTGGTTGCTTACAAATCGCTTGCTGTAAGGACATAACCATCTTGAACCGGTACAGCCGATGTGTGAGAGGCTCCGCAATCGAGGACCAAACCGGTAGAGCGGCCATTTGCAAATGCAGCAAGCATGGAGTTCTTGACCAAAAAGAAGGCCAAGGACTTTGTATTTCTCAAACATGATCTCACAAATCTTTTCCCTCTTGGCTCTATTATTCCATGAAGCTTCTGACATTAGTACTGGGTTCTCTTCTGACGTTGGAGCAAGTATATGCTTGCCGTAGATATGATCTACCATCTTTTCGAATAAATCGAAGTCGTCTATCATACCGTCATTTAAGAACGGTTTTAGTTCCATTTTTCTCTGACTGCAGTGATGGCTGTCGTGTCTAAATGATATTTGATCTTTTTTCTTCATCCTCTACGGCACCGACAACCGATGGGATATCGGCTCTGGAGTATCCTCGCCCGCGACCCAACTCTCGTTGAGTTATGGCCGATGTCAACTACGATGGCACCAACTTCATCGCCTCCATATACTCCACCACTCATCTTGGAGTTCTTTCCGAAATAGATTATAAAACTAATAATAACTATCTGTTACTTAGAGATTGAATTAATGAACTATAATTATATACATGTGAATGATTATATGTGAAAACGACAATAATTAAAGTCAATAGAATTGCTCTCAGTTAAGCTATTATTTCGCAGGCGAGAAAGACAGAGAGCGCGCCAATGTGCACGCTCGCTCGCGTTGTACCACGCATTTTTGTCTCTCGTTGATTTTTTTGGATTGTAGGCCGTTTCAGTTGATCGACCTCTATATCAGTTCATTGATGTGAGAGAACAAGTCTAAACAATTGAAGATGGACTTGTTTAGGAGTTGACAAGACGATGAGTTCATATATTCCAAGTTTATATTCTATTATCGATGGTAATTTTACACACCTCTGATTATCGTTCTTACTGGGAAATGCAAGTCTGTGCGTGCCAATTTCAGCATGTCTTGTGTTTGAAAACATATTTCTCGATTCTCACTTATCTTTGACACAATAAATTCCAATTATTTCTAGATTTTTATTAACGATTATAGTAAACTCATCAGGATCATAAAAATTCTATATCAACTATACAATATCAATATTAGAATCATCCTATCAACCACCAAATGTTGATACAAACCAAGTGCCATATTTCTACGGTGCAATACTTATGTGGCAGAGCCTATTATACATGTGAATAATGTCCCAAATAACCAACAAGAAGAAGCCCCTAAACTGAAATTGACACTAGCACAGAGTACCCTGACTACCGGACCAAGTTCATGTGACCAACCACAATCGCAACAATCTATGAAAAGTAACCAATTGAATGCAACAAGTGAAGTAGACAACAATTGTAATTTCGACAGTAAGGTACAAGTCCAGATTGGCGACAAAGAAAAGATAATAATATCCCCAGATAACTTGACTGTGGTCAACAACGGCAGAGGACAGTATGGAATAGTCGAGAAGGTATTTCATAAGGATAGTAACAATTTTTCGCCGTCAAACGTGTAACTTTGAAACAGGCAACACGTGACGAAAATGAAAGAACTAAATTATTAATGGATGTAGATATTCTCGTCAAAGGGGAACTGGAGTGTAAGAATATAATCAAATTCTACGGTGCACTACTTTGGGAGGAGACTTGTGGATACTCATGGAATTGATGGATTGCTCTCTGCATAAATTTTATCGGCTAGCTCATAGGTATGTTGACACTCCTACTATTCTAATTAGTAAGAAACAACCTAGGAAATTGGTGCCTGGCCCCTTGCTCACATGTCACCGAGAGTCTCCCTTGGGTAATTGTGAACTTTACAACCCGATTCCCGAGACGGTTCTTGGACGCATGTCTGCCGACATAATCAGTGCATTAAGCTATCTATACTCAATCAAAGAAGTGATCCATAGGGACATAAAACCATCAAATATACTGATAGATCAGAACAGGTATAATCAAATTATGTGATTTCCGGTATATCTGGTTACTTAATTGACTCAGTAGCTCGCACGTACGAGGCTGGTTGTAGACCATACATGGCTCCTGAGCAACGATTAATCCACCTCGAGATAGGACAGGCTACGATATCAAATCCGATGTCTGGAGCTTCGGTATAACAATGTTCGAGATTGCAACTGGCCGTTATCCATATCATCAAGCACGTGATTTTTTTATTCAATTGAAATCTATATGCGCCGACGAGCCGCCCAAATTGCCGAGTGGAAGATTTTCGCCCCCTTATTTGAGGATTTTATTGGTCAATGTTTGAGGAAAGATTATGTGAGTCGGCCAAAATATGATGCACTTCTGAAGCTCATCCATTCATCACAACGAACCGAGAGTTGGACATCAAAGACTTCACTGAAAGGGTTATCTCTACTATGCGATGATGGTTGCGAATGAGTAACATAAATAATTGAAATATTTATTAAATTATCTTCTCTAAACTACTATACAACTCGAACTCATTGTATCCATAAAATCTTATTTCCAAGCTGCATGTAAGGCCTTCCTTTGCGCCAAGTACTTGCTCAAAAATGAAGCCACTACGAGGAATAACAAAACACCGCTAATTAAAAACGTGATCAAAGTCGTCTTTTAGAATGTCGAATGTTTTTGATGGTGTTACTCGAGTGAAGAAAATATCAGCCCATAAGCAAAAACTAAACTGGTTGACTCTAAAATCGCCGGTGATGTAATTATTCTCCTGATGGCTATCAAAAGTTTGGTCATAATTGAGCATACTCTCGGATGGAATTGGCAATTCTGGCATGTATGGAATCAACCCTCCTCTCGGTGCTCCATCAACATGTTGATCGGACGTCTTTGGATCGAGGAATATTTTGGGTATTTCGAGCAAACCGCCACTTGGCAGAGGCTACAATAATGTGCCTGTTCGTCATTCCTCTCATTGTCACCGTATCTATCATTGCATCGATTCCACCGGGAAAGATAAAACTCTTGTGTTCAATGAGTTTTGGTTTGATATGTGATCTTGTTAATGACGAGAAAGCTGATGAATTGACTTGGTGGACCCCCTCAAACATTTCAGGAGGACACCTCAGTCCTCTACTTTTGGTGTTGTGGTAGAGAATATACCAGCCAGTTCTCGGAATGAACCATTTTGGAGGGCCCACGACTCTTGGGGTGATGAATGAAATGTATGAGGAGCACCTGTGACACCATCGATCATATAAATATTTATACTTTGCTCCGGAGCGCAGGGACTGCCGTAGCTTCCCTCTGTCATAATAGCGATCAAATTTGGATTGACATACTTATATAGTATGCCTCTATCGCCCAAAACTCTCGCGGGCGAGTGAATCTCCTCGTCGATACGCTTAATACTAAGATTGACGATCTTTTCCGTAATGTTGATTGGGAACTCCCAAACTCCTCTGGGAACTATCAAATCAGATTTCTATTGCAAACTTAAAGCCTTTAAGATTAGGTGGGCTCGTTTGGACGATCGTCATATAATACTTATCAATATCACTCTTGACTTTATCAATGAGGCTTGATGGATAAATATGCACGTTATCTTTTGCATCAAGTATAATGACACCTCTTGATCCATCATTGACATCAATGTCGGTTTGAGCTGTCTGTATGATACCATTTGGTAATTGTTTCTTGTCGAGGAATTCCCTGACACTGGGTTTAGATTTACAATAAGACCCTTCGAGTGTATGACGACAGCCCTCGAGGTATCTGTTTCATCGTCGGATTCCTTAGTTAAAATGAGTTTAACATGCTTAGATTCATGACAACTAGTGGACAGATCCTTATCAAATAAATGCCAAATTATTTCGCCTGTAAATGTGTCCAAGCCGAATATTTTGCCTCGGCTTGTCAGGCTTTACAATTATCTTTTTCAACCCAAAACTATCTCTCATGGTTAGGGGCAGTTTCAAAATCTCCACAGCAGTAATAGATGAGTGATTCTTCACGAGACCATACAGATTTTCCGTGAGTTTGATAAGAGACCTTACCATCGTCGGATACAACGAGACTCGCATCTTCACTTATTTCGAAAACTCTTGATGTATCAACCAAGTGACCGACGTCGGCTACCTCTGATTCAGCTAGATCGTGATCAACAAACTCTTTGTATCGATTATTGTAACAAAAAAGCAAAAGGCCATTTGGGGCTCCAAACGTATGTTTGGTTCACAGCTTTTGTCATTGTTGTAGCAGGCGGTTTCGACTAGATAATCGCGAAAATCTCCTCGCTGGATTTTATTATCGACATGCGATTCAATGAACAACCCTCAGGCAACAATTGACGCCATATAATTGATCCATCTTTGGTTTGCAATGAAGCAATTACATTACTCTCAGAGCCGATAATTATATTATTGGCGCCGGGATGATAATAGACAAATCTCGGAATGCCAATGAACTGTTTCCTCCAATCAAATTTGCCTACTTGGTCCTGGTATAAACAATTTGTTAGAACTAGATGAGTGATCAATAAATTGACAACTATAACTAATTGGTGTTGCCATTTGAGGTTGCACTTAAGCGTGGCCATCGATACAGATATCAGGTAGTGGTGTTGAGTGGATAAGTGCTAATATCTAGATAAATTGATGAATATATGTCAGGGAATAATGATGATTGATTTTATGACATCGATCTAATCAGAATGTTTTAGTTGTGACGAGAAAGTTGAAATTTTACGGCCTTTTGGCGAGAAGCATGTGGATTTTGGGAAGCAACGCGCACGGGGGAAATCAAGTATCTTCGCCCCCTCTCCTCCTCGTCCAACTGCCAGTGACACACATCGCGAAACTTCATATTTGAACAACTCCTGAGAGCATAGCCCGGCTATTTCATCGAGATAATTACGTTGACCGTTTACGGCTTATGGTTTCTCAAACTCCTACCTGAAAGTTATCAACAGCCTAGGCAATCAAATTCTATTGGTCCAGCTATTAGTACTGTAAGTCTCAGGCTGAAGGCCACAACTTGCATCATATCCCACCAATTCAGAACTCGATCAGGGCTTCATCGTGCCAATAGTGACAGCGCCAGCAGCAACAACAGGAACAACAATAGCGAAAGCGACTTTTTGTATGGTTATAGTTTGTTCAATCCAATTATATATTGGCTCGACAAGTCCTCGGAGGTTGGTGAACTAGAGTGAAATGTGTATTAGAAGTGTGCCGGCCGTTAGGGCGTCAGTGCGCCCCAGTCAAGTCGGTCCCAACTAGCGAACAAAAATCAGTTTAATTTGTGGGACCAAGTTAGGTTGCAATGATAGCCCGGGCGACCCACCTGACGTGGAACAACAATTGTACTCTGTCGAGTAAATATAATGAACATGACATTGTATTTTCCCTTTTGCCGGCCGTTGTTGGTCCGTTGGTTGGTTAGTAGTTACAGGGGCCGAAATCACGACTCGCGAGTCGCCAATTTAACGGACCACACCGTTACCGAGGCATAAGACATACGAACACACTGACAGTCGATGTTGATGTTGATGATGGCAACGACCACTACAACAATGACGACGACGACGACGATGACAGCAGACCTTTAACTAGTCAAAGAATTAGGCAATACGTACCGGAACGAAGTACAACAG